>APFE031747213.1:3040-72236 GCA_000404065.3 Pinus taeda
TCCGGGTTTATGATAACCCATGGTAATACCAAGATCTTACAAGATTTTATAATTGAATAAAATATTCGCCATGAATGGTGAGAGTTTCGCCAAAAAATTATATATGCATATTATATTATTGATAAAATAGCCTTCCATTTTTCCTATATACCATGGAGATTCGCCCATTTATTATACTTACAAATTTAGGGGGGGTTCTTAAAATTTTCCCTGGTCATTCGCGATTGTTTTGTTCTATCGTGAGGTTTCTATGAGGGTTTGTTGCTTACACTGTATGGTTCTTGCTTTGGCAAATATGGCAATCTCTGGTTTTCCCTTGGGTGCGGCTGTGAGTGAATGCCAACCTTCCAAACTTGGTTATGTGATTGCCTATGGATTTCTCCGGTGGCTCGAGTTTGTTCTGGCTCTGGAGGTGTGCTCACTCGAACTCTTTTCACATGGTAAGCTCCTTGGTCTCGTCCTGTCGTTCTTCTACGGTTTGGTTTTAGAATCTAGTATCTTGTCCGATAATCACCCCTGGATATTGTTTTATTGCCTCTGCTATTGTTATTGTTGCCTTTGGTCTTTGTTCGGTATGTGAAATGGTTTAACTTCTGACACCTTTGAATTCAAGTAACAAGATAATGGACTTCCACAGCTCTAAATAGGTAAATGATCCTCTCCCTAATTCAATTTAGCCCTCTTCTAGTGTTGACACTGACCAGAAATGCTCCTTATATCTTAGCTCTGTCGATTTGTCAACGGATTTGCTCCACGAACTTCTTGGTCTGGCTTACTCAGGTAATTTATAAAACCCTCACGTTTCTATTTTTTCTTCGACTTCAGGTCCCAACATAAAGATGTATTGACTGTGCTTTGTTTGTATGTACAAGTCAATGGCTTGACCTGGCTACATGGGCTCCTTTTGGGTTCGGTCTCCCAAATGTTGTAACCCTCTACCGGTAGGCTCTGGTTCTTAAGTCCATCAATGCACTGTCAGGGTCTTTAATTTTCTGTAGGGTTTGTAGCTTGCCGTTCTGCTTTCATTTGTGGTCTGAATCCCTTTTAAAAATGAACTTCAATCTGGTTTTAGTCTCTGTGCTGGTTGGTTGTTCGTTCAGTTTATGGATGTTCATTGTTACCAAACCCTAGGCTGAGGTTTTTCAACTCTGTGGACTCGGCACTTGTTTCTATCTATAAATGCATGTAATACATTTATATTTCTTGGTCAACAGCAATGGGAACATAATTTGTCATCTTTGTTTATGTATGAAAAATATGAAGGGTTGTTCGATAGTACCTCTGCTTATAGGTTGTTTTCTTCGGCACTCTATTTCCGGTTCTTTATCCTCTCTATTGACTTGTTGTGTTGCACTGTTCTGGCTATGGTTCAATACATTTGTTCTTCGCTATGTTTTCAGACATATGCACGAATTCAATGTTGTTTGTTGTTGGGAACATAATGAAACACGACCTTACAGTGGTCGGTCTCTGTTTGCTAGCACTGTTCTTACAATACGTTAAATGAGAAAAATAAAGTATTACAGTGAATAGGCAATGATATAGATGGACAGTTTGGGAATAAGATCTGTCTTTGTTTTTATTTCTTTTTCATGAAATTTCTTAACCTTTCTCTTGTCTTACATTGCTACTTTTATACATTTTTGGTTACAGATAACTGAAACTGCCATTGCTTTCAGTTTGACAGAAATTATATGGTTGTGTAACTACAGTTTGGTTGACATTACAAGATCTTTATTTAGACAGTTTTTGTCTTTTCCTCTTTAAGTTGATAGATCAATTTTTAAACTACTGTTTATTACTGTTTGGACCTTAACAACCCTAACCGACCATTTAACTTTGACTAACATAGCAACTAAAAGTAAAATAAAATAAAATCCTATCTCATGACCTGATAAACTAATCATAAAAAAAAACAATCCAAATACTCAAACAACCTTCCAACCTCGCAGAGACTTCACCCATTCATGGTGACCTGGATCCTCCTGCATCACCCACCAATTTACTATGGATTTTATATTATTCCATTTCTATTAAGTTCCTCCATGACAAGCTCCTCACTAATATTTATAACATTAATTTATATATAAGAAAATTTTATTTAGCAAAATGGTCCATTTTACAATAATATGTGTATTTTTTGTTCTCAAGTCAAAGTTGACCCCTAACCCTTTTATATAGGGTTAATCAGGTAAACGTATCCATTGATAAGGCATTTTTCAGGTTGCAATAGTTTTTTATTTATTTATCAAGCCTTTGGCTATATCAAAAACATTAATATTTTTTAATGTGGTTGTACTAGTAATGACTCTCAAACAACCAAACAAAATAAAATATTTGTTGACTTTTTATTTTATTTTTTTAATTGAGGGCCTAGATTGATTCTCAAAGTAATATGTTCATCATATGCGTAGTCATAATGCTTATCATTGACTTTAGTGTATTAAAAATTTTGTTACGTTGCATCAACTTTTAATAAATTAAAAAATTAGATTCGTTGCCAACAAATTTCCCAAGGATATAAGATTATTCTAATTCTAATAACTCCCTCCATGATAAGTTCCTCATTATTATTTATAACATTCATTTATATATAATATTTTTTTAGCAATGTGGTCCATTATTTTTTAATAATTAAAAAAAATGATTCGTACCATATGACTCCCCACCCACCAATCTCTAGGGATTGAATTATTCCCAATTTTAATATATTCCCTCATGATAAGTTTTTCATATATTTATAACATTCATTTATAATATATATAATATATATATATATATATATATATTATTTTATTTTTTTTCAGATAAAAGTTCGCCCATATACATGGTTAATCAAGTAAATGTGTGCATTAGTAAGGCATTCCTTGTGTTGTAATACATTTTTTGCATCTTTTATGACTCATTTAGTTATATCAACCACATTTAAAATATTAATGTGGTTGTACTAGTTTTTACAAGTTAATAATGTCTACGGGTAAAGTGGCGCTCAATATCCATGGTTAAAAATCTTGTCATATTGTTATAAGATATTTTATTTGTGAAATAACTTATGGTTTTTGGGCATGCGATACTGATAAGCCATAGTATTGGCCCGTGGTATTGTAACAAAACATATTCACAATTAGTTCATAATATCAATAGAAAAGTGGGGGTGAATATCAATGATTAAGAATCTCGATAAGCCATGATATTGGCCCATGGTATTGTAATAAAGTCTATTCACAATTAGTTCATAATATGAATGGAAAACTGGGGGTGAATATCCATGATTAAAAATCTCATCCTGTGGTACTGATAAGCTATGGTATTCTAACAAACCCTATTTACAATTTAATAGTATCCATGTTAAAGTGGGGATGAATATCCATGGTTAATAATATTTTCGTATTGTTATAAAATATTTTGATTGTAAGATAAGTTATGTTTTTTGAAGCATGTGGTATTGTAAGAAAGCCTAATTGTGAAGGTTTATTATTCCAACTTAAGGTGGATGATGATCTTTTGACCTTTTTATTTTTATTTTTCTAATTGACAACCTAGATTGATTCTCAAGGGAATATGCTCAACATATTCTTAGTATTAAAGTTGTAGTGTGTTAGAGTTTGTTAGGTTGCATGGACTTTTCATAAATTTAAAAAATTAGATTTGTGTCAAGTGGCTCCCTAATAATCTCCTCGATGATAAGTTCCTCATTATTATTTATAACATTAACTTATGTAGAAATAATTTTATTTAGAAAAATTGTCCATTACTTTTAATAAATTAAAAAAATTATTATCATGTCAAGTGACTCTCTGCCCACAAAGTTCCTAGGGATTTGAGATTATTCAAATTGTAACAAGATCCTCCATGATAAGCTCATTATCATTTATAACATTAATTTCTATATAAGAAAATTTTATTTAGAAAAATGGTCCATTTTACAATAAGATTTGTAATTAATTTTTTTCTCAAGTTAAAGTTGACCCTTAACCTTTTTATATATAGTTAATGAGGTAAATGTGTGCATTGATAAGACATTTTGCATGTTGTAATAGTTTTTTTTTTATATTTATGAATACTTTGGATATACCAACTACATTAATATTTTTAATGTGGTTGTACTAGTAATTACACAAAACCAATATTGATTATTATTATTATTATTATTATTATTATTATTTTTAAACTTTAAATTAATCTTATCCCACAATACTATGCTGTGAGACTATAACTTAATTATAAAAATAAAAATGTTTCAACACAATTAAAATGTAATATTCTCAAATTGTATAATGAAATTAATTTTTATATTTGAAAATGACTCAAACACAAAAAACCAAAAAAGATATGTTGACTTTTTTATTTTATTTTTTTAATTGAGGGCCTAGATTGACTCAAAGGAACATGTTAATCATATGCTTATTCTTAATGCTTATCATCGACTTTAGTGCATTAAATAGTTTTTTAGGTTGCATTGACTTTTAATAAAGTTAACAAATTAGATTCCTGTGTGGCTTCCCCAACTAATTTCCTAGGGAAATAAGATTACTTCAATTCTAATAAGTTCCTCCATGATAAGTTCCTTGTTATTATTTATAACATTCATTTATATATAAGAAAACTTTGTTTAGCAAAATGGTCTATTATTTTTAATCAATTTTTAAAAATTGATTCCTACCATGTGACTTCCCACCCACCAATTTTCTAGGGATTTGAGAATATTTCAATTCTAATATATTCCTCATGATAAGTTCCTCATTATTTTTTATAACATTCATTTATAATTTTTTTTCTTATGCTATAGTTGACCGATAGTTTTTTTGTACATGGTTAATCAAGTGAATGTCTGCATTATTAAGTCATTTTTCCTGTTGTAATATTTTATTTGGGTGAGCCATAAACTTTTTATACATGGTTAATCAAGTAAATATGTGTATTAGTAAGGAATTCTTCATGTTGTAATATTTTTTTTGGTTATTTAAATGTGTGCATTAGTAAGGCATTCTTCGTCTTGTAATATTTTTTTTGGTTATTTTTATGGCACAAACACATTAAAAATATTAATGTGCTTGTACTAGTGTTTACAAGTCAATAATGTCCACTCGTAAAGTGGGTGTGTATATCCATGGTTAAGAATCTTGTCATATTTTTATAAAATATTTTAGTTGTAAAATAAGTTATGGTTTGTGGCCATCTGATACTGATAAGCCATGGTATTGTAACAAAGCCTATTCATAATTAGTTCATAATATCAATAGAAAAGTGGGGGTAAATATCCATGATTAAGAATATTGTCATGTGGTATTGATAAGTCATGGTATTGTAATAGATCCTATTTACAATTTAATAATATCCATGGTAAAGTGGGGATGAATATCCATGATTAAGAATATTTTTGTATTGTTATAAATTATTTTGGTTGTAAGCTAAGTTATGTTTTTTCGGCCATGTGGTATTATAAGAAAGCCTGATTGTGAAGGTTTCTTATTTGAACTTAAGGTGGATGATGATGTTTTGAGTTTTATTTTTTATTTTTTAATTGACAGCCTAGGTTGATTCTCAATGGAGTATGCTCAAAATATGCTTAGTCTTAATGTTGTAGTGCATTGGAGTTTGTTAGGGTGCATTGACTTTTCATAAATTTACAAAATTATATTTGTGTCAAGTTTCTCCCTAATAATCTCCTCCGTGATAAGTTCCTTATTATTATTTATAACGTTAACTTATATATAAACAATTTTTATTTAGAAAAATGGTCTATTACTTTTAATAAATTTAAAAAATTATATTCATGTCAAGTGACTCTCTACCCACAAATTTCCTAGGGATTTGAGATTATTCCAATTATAATAAGTTCCTCCATGATAAGTTCCTCATTATTATTTATAATATTAATTTATATATAAGCAAATTTTATTTAGAAAAATGGTCCATTTTACAATAATATGTGTAATTAGTTTTTTTAAAGTTAAAGTTGACCCATAACCTTTTTATATATGGTTAATGAGGTAAATGTGAGCACTGATAAGGCATTTTTTGTGTTGCAATAGGTTTTTTATATTTATGAAGCATTTGGCTATACCAACTACAATAATACATTTAATGTGGTTTTACTAGTAATTACACAACCAATATTTATTATTGTTATTATTTTTTTAAACTATAAATTAATTTTATCGCACAATACTATGTTATGAGACTATATCCTCATTATAAAAAAAAAAATGTTTCAACACAATTAAAATGTAATATTCTCAAATTGTATAATGAAATTCATTTTTATATTTGAAAATGACGCTCAAACGACCAAATAACAAAAAACATCTCTTGACTCTTTTATTTTATTTTTTTAATTGAGGGCCTAGATTGACTCAAAGGAACATGTTAATCATATGCTTAGTCTTAATGCTTATCATCGACTTTAGTGCATTAAAGAGTTTTTTAGGTTGCATTGACTTTTAATAAAGTAAAAAAATTAGATTCATGCTTGGCTCCACCAACCAATTTCCTAGGGATCTAAGATTATTCCAATTCTTATAATTTCCTCCATGATAAGTTCCTCATTATTATTTTTAACATTCATCTATATATAAGAAATTTTTGTTTAGCAAAATGGTCCATTATTTTTAATAAATTTTAAAAAATTGTTTTGTACCATGTGACTCCCCACCCACCATTTTTCTAGGGATTTGAGATTATTCCAATTCTAATATATTCATCATGATAAGTTCATCATTATTATTTATAACATTCATTTATAATTCTTTTTTTTCTTAAGTTAAATTTTACCCATAAATTTTTTATACATGGTTAATCAAGTAAAGGTATTCATTACTAAGACATTTTTCGTGTTGTAATATTTTTTTTGAGTGACCCATATGTTAGGTTCCTATAGTAATAGGGTTCATAATTTTGAATTGTCTATGATTAGTCTTGTTATATTGTACATACTTTTGCTTTTTTCAAAATGTTTTCCATATTAAAAATTAAAAATATGTAAAGATTGTATGTCCTAAAAGAATAATCAAAGGACAAAAACAAAGAAAAATATCAAAAAAGTGAAAATATGAACCCCAAAAGAAAATAAAAATAGATCATGAAAGTGTGCAAATTCAAATGCCACTACCATTGCTTTACTTTGTTAAATAAGATTGTGTGCAACTTGTCAGAAATGCCACAATCCATGATGGTCAAATTGCTTAATCTTCACTCATTCATGCTTTAAACTTCATGTTGATAGATAGAGAATAAAGATTTAGCCAAACTGTTTAACCTTGGTAGATTAGTAATTAGGTAGAGAATAAAAATTATCTCATCGGTTTAAT
This sequence comes from Pinus taeda, assembly GCA_000404065.3. NCBI lineage: Eukaryota > Viridiplantae > Streptophyta > Pinopsida > Pinales > Pinaceae > Pinus > Pinus taeda. The sequence goes on from APFE031747213.1 coordinate 10,351, forward strand.
CTTGGCCATTGGATGTTATAAGGTTAGAATTAGATAGTGTGCTTATCAAAAGAAAAGGAAATAAATGGTCAGCAAGCTCAAATGCACCCATTGAGATGAAGAAAAAAATGTCAAGGTAAATAAAGGGTAGGTAGAAGAAGTTTTGCAAATGCACAATGTTACTAAGTCAAAAGCACATTTATCATGCTTAATCATATTGTTTATGTGCAGGAGGAATCGTGAGAAAGAAATAACATTTACCAAGTTTGTTTACTAATTTCCTCTCATTTCACTACAGCCCCACATACTTATTTTCTGATTTCCCCATTGTCCCTTCATTTCTTATAAAATACCCTTTTTTTCCCTCATTTTGACCTTTACCCCGTGGTTTCACACATTTCCCTAAAAATTACCGTTCAAAAATCACTCCCTTCCTAAAATCCCCTTTCCCTAGTGTGAAACCCCATTCCCCATTACAAATATTACTTTCCCCCTTATTAATTTCCCTATTTCCCTTCAAAACCCCCAAAAAACTGCATTATCCTGAGCTTTTATGCCCCTGCATTATGTAATTAACGCTTGCCTTCACATTTCCCTGATACCCTTGTTAACCCACCAAGACTTGGTGCAGTTAAAAAACCCCACCACATAACCCATGGACCCACCTTATTACCTGATTCTTACACTAAGAGACCTCACATTATGCACTAATTAATTACATTTCTATCTAATTAAACACTGGGCCTTACCAAATCACTTTCTTGATTCCATCCATGGAAATTCACTGTGCGGTGGCCCTTCTATCTACTACCCCCAGATCTGACGGTGCACAACCATATCGTGCGGATTCATTGTCCAATCGATATGGACCAAGAGTACACGAGATTTGCAGTTTCGCCTGGGCACTGTTTTTCTACGTGGCGACACCAAGTTAGATCACGTGCTCGCGAAAAATACCACCCGTCCTCCAAAATTGGTCCATTGGCCCAAGAAACCACCTCTACACCTAATCTGAAACTCCCCACTTTTAATTTATAATTTTTGCACCAAAATATGACCGTTACCCGTTAAAAGGTCGAAAAATCCTGAAATTGCTCTTTTCACTCATTTATCACTGCAAACTACTGCTTAGCCATTTGCGACACCTTGAACCTTTGCGACCAAATTTGACCACCTTTTGTCGCTTGAAGATGATCTGAATACCCAATTGAAGCATCCAATTGATAGTTTAAGCCTCAATACCTTCTACAGTTACCTCAAAACCCCATCTGTATGCCAAACTGCCAATTTCCAGGTATTCTTGGAAAAAACCAAAACAACCCTTGAATTTGAAAACGTACAATTTAAATTGAAAGGTTAATTAATTTAATTAATTAAAGAAACTTTCCTAAATTGAAAAGAAACCTTCTATACACCCCAAACCCTATTTACAGACTGAAATTACCCTCTCATTGTACCAGAACTTCTAAACCTCACTTTTGAAACCATTGAAAGCCTAATTCAAATCTGTAAACCCAATCATGCCTTCCCAAAAATCTCTAGGTGTGAGACCTCTGCAAACCCCTCACCTTGACGTTGATCACCTCACCTTAGTAGACCGAGACTTTCAAATAAAGGATACTACTTCCCCTGCTTACCTACTAAAACTCCATTGCTGGAGTAAAGACATGTTCTTAAACCAAAATGATGACATTCATCTTTGGGAGTCCAATTTCCCAAAGTACTGTTTCCCACAAGCACACCCTTTCCCATAAATTATCCACTTCTTTCAAGCTTGCTGCATTCCCAGCCAAAGAGCCATTGTCACCCCTGACAAAAACGTTTTGTTCACCCTCATTGCAGAATCCATTAATCAAATGCTGCGAGTCCAGCCAAGCCCAAATGAGACCCCACTTTCTATTGAGGGCTTACTTGACCTCTATAACAAGTTAGGCATACCAAAGAAGGCTCAAATTATACAAACTTTCATCATTAAAGAGTCTCACACTCCAATAGATAGTCCACCTTATGCTGGCACCATTTTTTATAAGAGGGGGAGACAGATTATTACCATGCTTTCTTGCATTTTAGGATACACCACAGATGAGCATGTGGATGAGGTTGTCCTAGTTTTGCTTTCTATTTTTTTCCTTGGCAAGCCTCTTATTGTAATTTATAACTATTCTCAGTTCATAGCAAATAGAATGCATGAAGAATTCATTAGATTACCATATGAGAGAGTGTTCAAGTACTCAGTTTTGTTTCACATGTTCCTCTACTACCACTTAGACAAATTCCCAATCAACATTCAGAAATTGGACACCAAAGGCAATCCAAGATTACTAATATATTGGGCACCAGTGATCCAAGAATACTCCACTGTTTTTTCATACCAAGACTTCATTGATTCATTTGACCACTTAGTTATGAATATGCTAACCAATAGCCATCAACCCATAATCAATGAAGAGATCAAAACAGTTTTTCACTTGACCAAGAATAGTAAAGTGGCAGACTGGTATTTATACCAGCACCACACAGAGATAAGGATATATGGATGCTAACTCTCCCCCTACAAACTGCCAAAATACCTCCCCATGAGGTTATTTTCATTAGAGTACTTTAGGCAGATAATAAACTTTGATGAAGTTAACTTCCTGGTAGCCAAGAAGAAGAACCAATTTAAAATGAAAACCCAACTGGGCCCCTTCATTTGTAACAATAGGGAAGTTGGACCAGAGGCAGATAAGATTCTGCAGCAGATGAAGTTTAAGAACAGTTTTATGTCACAATATGACCCTCAAGGAGTCATTAATAAACTAAGGCTCAACATCAAATTGGGCCCTTTTATTCATCATCCAAGGCCAGACATAGAGAGATTTGCCAACCAATTAGAATGGTTGGAAAACACTTTGGTAGACATGGAAAGTACTGTAGTTGATGTAGAGAATACATTAATTGATGTAGAAATACAGACTGATACAAGTTCCTTCCTGCAGGTTCCAGAACTAGGAGAGGAAATGATTATTCCTCATCTTTTATAGACTCCATCAAATGAAGATAGGAATGCCAAGAGAACTAGGGAAGAAGGTTCTAGTTCAGCTATGGAAACTACAGATGAATAGTTTGAGATCAGTTACAGGAAAAGGCCCAAGCTTAATCTTGTAACTGAATAGGAATACACCATTGACTCAGTGGAAATCACTAACACTGATACAATGGTAGAAAGCAACAATGGCCCATGAGCTTCATGAGAAACTCACCAGCCGTCAAAATCAAATACTCAACTTATTAAGAGACAACTCAGCATTGAGGTCTCTTCATTCACCAACCCTGTGGATAAAGAGAGGGATATCAAGGACATATATAAATAAATTAAGCTGAGGAATGAGAAGCTGAAGGCTAAGACTTATGCTCAATAGTTCAAGCAGACACCTGCAAATCAAAATAGGTTGATGTTAGCTTTTGACATCAAAACAAGAAAAATGCAGTTGACATTCTTCTATCAACTGATAACATCAGTTGACAACATGAAAATATATTTTGATGTTTTGGCTGGGGATGTTCATCTCATTTACCAAATTGAGTTTCATAAGCAGGCAGGTGAGATGATATATTCCACCTTGACAGGTAAATATACGATTGTACATAAGCTGCAAAGTTCATTGGGTAATATCACTGCACAACACAAACTGGAAAAGGCCTCCTCACAGGCCAAGGACAACAGAATCAAGTCACTAGAAGTCTTGGTCATTGAGCTAGGACATGATCCCAATGACATCAACACTGTTGAGAAGTCGATAAAGGAAAAGAATGAGGACATTTCTGCTCTAAAAAAAAATTGAAACTTCCTCATTCAGAGCATCCACAAAAAAAAGAGGTCATTGAGAGACAAACACATCACGAGGAAATGAAGGACCTCATTTTACAATTGAATGATCAATTGAAAGAGATTGAAAAGGACAAATAGCTTGATACAGCTTAAATAGGCCAGCCTTGAGACTACCCTACCACTATCATTCCAACAGTTACCATAGCAGTACCATCAACCTTGGCAACATCATCGGCTCCTATAGCTCCACTGGCTATAGCCCTCCCAGCTTCCACATCATCTACATTAGCAACAGGTTCGACATCAGCAACAACCTATCTAGTTGATGATGCTAGTAAATTGGTCAAGGAAGTGGAAGACATGTCCATTCAGACCACAAAAATAAACAAGCTTAAGGAAAAGATAACTAGTCTGGACAATGATAACAAGCTTGCACAGATTATGCACAAAGAAGAAGTATAGAAATGAACCAGGATGAATGAGAGGATAAAGAGATTAGAGAAGTAGCTAATATTAAAGAAGCCACTTGTCCAAGCTAAGGAACAATTATGGGCCAATATCGTTGACTTTGTCAATGATATTTGGCCATCCATTCAAGTAATTTTTGAACAAAGTGACTTAGTGAAAGAAGCTATAGAATCCATTCAAAGGGTTAAGGCTGAACTGGGTGACATGCCAGAAGAAACCACTAGAATCATCCATTTCCTGAACTCCTAAAACAAATTTGAATTGCAGGAATTGGACATAGCTGACAAGACATGTACGATACTAGAGGTTAAAAAGGTGCTCACCAAGATAAAATTGATGCTAGACCTTGAGGACAAATGCAAAACCATGCAAATGGCTATAGACAGGTTCATGGTAAAGTTTGGTGTTTTGAGGCAGAAGGGATTGCCCAATCCCTTGGTGATAAATGACAAATTAATGCGAGAGGAGGATGACAATAAGAGAATAACAAAGGTAGCAAAAGATGAGGTAAATACTTCCTCTATGAAGGGGATGCATATTGGAAAAGTCCTATATCAGAACTTTGAGAACTTGTTTTACCTCTAGCATGAGGTAAAACAACTTTTTGTAAATAGACCCACTTTTACCAAGTACACAGAGGTAGATGAAATCTATAGGAAGATGGCAAATATCCAATTACCAGATGTAGACACATGGGAGAAATTGAATGACTTACTGTAAAGGTACACAGTCAAAATGTAAAAATGTATAGTAACAGTGAAAACAACCAAGTAAAAGGAAAATAATAGATCAACTAGGTAAAAGAGTATCAATTTAAAGGTCAAACTACAAAGAAGAGTCTCCGTGAAGACCAACAACAAGGAAGAGAATAAAAAGAAAAATATCAGAGCATAAATACATCACAACCTAATAAACAAGGACAACATAAAACAGTTGAACATCTGTCTCTATCTTCTTGCATGAAGATATTTCTTTCTCCTAGATTAATTGCCAAGATAGTTTGGGATATTTTGTAAAATATTTTTTTATAAATACTTCATAATTCTAAGTATTCGGTGTGGATTGAAATACATTTGTAGAGTTGCATTGATCAAAACCTAACAGTTGTTGTACCAATTTTTTCAAGTCATCAGACTGGACTGAGTAATAAATAGATTGTGTTACAAGATTGATGTGTTGAGATATTATAGTGAGGTATTTTCTTTATAAAATTTGTTATTTTCTTATGTATCTCACAAACTTAAATGTTATCTAAAGTTAGTGAATTAACTGGAAATTTATTTCAAAATTTGTTTAAGTACACTCTGTCTTGAAGAGTTAATCATTTTTATGCTTTTTTCTGATATCCAGATATAAGAATTCTTAATTGCTCTCCCATCTTGGTTGACCTATTTTACTTCATTCAAAATCTGGTCTAAAGAACTCTTAATTTCTCCTTGGCCCCGATTGAAAACCATTTCACCATCCAGCCCTGAGATTTGAAGTAACTCAACTACCTTTCTTTGTAAACACTATTTTTAGAACTTGATCCATTCCTGTTTGCTTTACTTTTGATCCCATAGCCCAATGGTAAAAGACACCCCTCTGTCCATCTAAGTAATTGATCCCACCACCAAATCCAAATCAAAACCCAAGTACAATCATAACTAGCCTAAAATAAATAAACTAAACAAAGTTAAATAATAAAGAGAGAGCCCTCTCTGAGCATTAGGAAGGCTAGATCCTAATCTCCGAAGTAGGTTTGTGGTTACCTCTATCATTTCTTTCTCTAACGACTCAAAATAAATTTTGGAGTGATAACACTATAAACTTTTTGTACATGGTTAATCAAGTAAATGGTTGCAATAGTAACACATTCTTCATGTTGTAATAATTTTTATGGTTATGTTTATGACGCCTTCAGCTATATCCACGGTAAAGTGGGGGTGAATATCCATGGTTGAGAATCTTGCCATATTGTTATAAAATATTTTAGTTGTGAAATACGTTATGGTTTTTGGGCAACATATATTGATAAGCCATGGTATTGGCCCATGGTATTGTAATAAATCCTATTCAAAAGTTAATAAAAAAATCAAAATATAACAAATTGAATTTTATTATTTTTATTACATTAATTTTTATAACATTTTTTATTTCCTAATTAAGCCCACATTTATAATTGTTTACATACTTACGTTACACCTACACATCTACTCCATACTGGGTCATAGAGCGCCTCCCGGCCCAATCTTTTGGCGTGTAGAGGTAATACAAATCTTTAAAGAAACAATATTTGTTAGCTCTTACTTTGTTTTTATTCAGCATTCAATATTTAAAGGAGAAATAAGCACATGCACTCTGTTTTTCTTCTAATTTAACATGCAGTAAATGAGGTTTCATATGTGGCGTGAGGTTAGGTACTTTTATGATTCATGGTTTTATGGAATTTTCATATTTCAATAAGTGACTTGTTCAAGATTTCATTTTTCATTTGTTTGTCATCATATTTAAAACTCAGTTATAAATGTGTTTTACATCATTTGGTTTGTAGAGGCATAACATAAAATTCCATTTGCATTCTCAAGTAAGATTTATACATTATAATAGACTGTAGATGTTCCTTATAAAATGGATTTTGGTTACAATGTTGCAAATAGTATGAAATAAAACAACCTAGGTTGTAAGCCAAAATCTTGCTATGACAAGAAAAAGAGAAAATCCATCCAAAATCTACAACATAATGTGGTTACAACCAGAAACGTATGACACCCCTATTATTTATGGCCTTGAGAATCTTCAGTGCCAAAACTCCCCAAGTTACTTTCTTGAGCCACGTAGCTTGGCCTACCTAAAAAGGGTTGATTAGGAAATGGTTGATTGATGCCATATGATTTAGTCTGATTTTCACCTTCCAACCATGCATAAATTGAGTACCTATACCTCTCATTTCCACTACTAACGCTTGCATTAAGTGGAGGTGTGTGAAGAGCATACATAGAATTGATAGCTCCTCTCGTAGGAATAAAGCAAGTGGGTAAACCCTCATTTTGATCATGAGACACTTGAATGTTTATGAGGTCTTGGAATAATGGTATATTATCTACAATATTGTCCAATGTGTTTGACATAATCTTTGTTTCATCAGTTGTGCTTGGATCATTGTCAACCATATCGATCATCCCTTGTTCATTTTCAAGCATTTGGTGCGCCTTTCTTGATTTGTTTTCCTATCTTGCCACTTGTTTTTGTTCATCCTTCTCTTGACTTGTGTTATCTCTTTCAAGCCTTTCCTTTTCTTGACATTGTGCTACAACAATCCTTCTTGCCTTCTTCTCCTTGGTTAGATACTTCTTTTTCTGTTTCAATTCCTATATTCCATTTTTTTTTTTAGAATCAACTAATAGGTTTATATTGTCTTCTGAGGTGAGTAACTATGAAGTTCTGCCCACATGAAGACTACCCATTGTACCTTTTATTTTTTTCCTCGATACTCTCTCTACTGGTAGATTTAGGAATTGACCAATTATCTTCTCCACCCCTCCCACCTGTATGTAATTTCTTGGTATTTCCCTTTCAGTATCCAAGACAACTAATTGAACTATATTGGTATTTTCATTTGATGCCTCAATATGTGCCTCATATTATTCCATTGATCTATTTTCCACAAAAGAAGAACAATTTCATTGTTCAATTATGTTGGTTGTAAAGGCATGTTCATGCTTTGTTCGTTATTTGTTGAGACACTATGTTCATTTGAATTAATCATGGTTTCTACCAGCCTTAATGGTGGGGTTACTTGGCTTGGAAATGTTAATTTCTCATTGTCACCTGAATGTTCAACAATGTCATTAAAAATATCAACAGCATAAGTTTCATGTTCTTCAGTTGCTAGAATGACCTCCATGTTATTGTGAATTTGTTCATGATTATATCGTGTTTCACATAGTATTTCATCATCTTCACCATATAAGTGTCCTTGAGAGAGGGAAACCATATTACTAGGTGCAACCACATCATCTTGTTCATCTACTTCTTGCACTTCAACACTTGTTTGGACATTCTCTTCTTCCTAACCATTCACATGAAACACCTAGCTACAACTAGTATCATGCACAAGAGAATCAAAATTCAGTGGTTAGATTCCTGTCCTCCTTAATCTAGCCTTGATATTTGATGGTTTCAAAGCCCTTTTAAACACTTTACTTGCAAGCTCTGCTAGCTTGAACCTTTTCACCTCAACGCCTGGATTCTTTGTCATCCATGCAGCTCGCTCTGACCAGAAATAGTTATTGAAAGGAACAAACACATTAACATCAAGGGGTTACAATTTGTGAGTGGTATGAGCAAGAAATGTCAATAGGTCAATTCCCAAATTATTTTCTTCCTCAATTGATCATACAACCATGTCACTTCCATTGCCATATAATATCAATAGATGTTTGTTACTAGGTGAGACACCACCTAGTATGGTTATAGGAAAGTGACAAATACAATTTAAAAATAGTTCTTTAGTCATTCACGCAACCACGCATGCACCCGGTTCATAGCTTTGCATATAGTTTTTCAATTGATTTTTACCTTTGAATAGATAAAATTGAAGGTTTCAAGTTCCAATTGCATTGACACAACATAAAATAGTTATCCACTCCCTGCTCTTATGCAAAATATTTGGCACTTTTTAGCTCCCTCTCTTGGCAATTACCCACATGCCACAATTCCTCCCTGACTATAAACATGTTTCATCACAATTCTATATGGTATGCACCATAAGAATGTTTATCGTAAGCACTAGAAAGAGCATCATAGAACTTACATACAATTGTAGGATGCAAATGCAATGCTTTGTCTCTATGAAGGTGCTCATTTGTATGCAATACAAGGTTTGGATACTTTTTTTTAAACCCAAACAAACATGATTGACCAAGAAACACATATTTGAATGGGTTTGGCATCTCTTGATAGATTTTAGCAACTGCGAATTTGAGTTGTATTAACTCTAGCCCATATCCCAATTGGCCCATCTCTTGATACCCCTCAACCACCTCAGCCTCCTCCTCTTCAGTAAAGCTATAAGAGACCCTTTATGTTTTTTACGAGTTATTCCATTTATCAAATAATATATTCATGAGGTAGGAATACGATGTTTTTTGCAGATTCCCAAACTTAGTATCCATTAAACTCTACAGCGTCAATTGTAACTAACATTTCTTCTTTATTCTAACCTCTTATAGTGCTAATATTTTCATTTGAACTTTCCCCTTGGACTGTTGTTAATGGTGGTTCTATGGGTGATGGTGTGACAACATCAGCTCTAGTCACATGGTCATCCTCAACAACATTGGTTGGGGCATTTTTGACATTCACATCACCTATTGTGTCCTCATCTGATGATGGGAATCATAGTTGGGCACCCCTTGTCACTCTCCCTCCACTTCTCCTTGTACGAGAACCATAACTAACTCTTGCCATAGATGCAACAACCTAAATAATTATTGCATGCATTTAGATAAGAATATTTTAAAATTATGCTTTCATATGAGACAAAAATACTTCTTGTTTGTTATAGGAAATTATCAACATCTTGTTAGTATCCTTGAAAAACCAAATCTGCAGAATGAATTTGTTGTATGTCTTCAAAATTATCATTGGTTGTTGTTTTGATAACTTGTTTTTACACTTAAGATACCATGAGTTTATTTATACATGGAAAACTATTGTGGGTTTGCACCATCCTCTGGTACTATGAGAAGACCTCTCTACTCATTGTTGACTTTAATGCTTCATAAACTTATGCATTTCTTTCTTTCTATTTGTGTTATCTTGGTTCCTTTTCTAGTTAAGATGTTGATCTGCTAGTTACCGTTGTTTGAATTATTTTTTTAGCTTCATGTTTGTCATTATTGTTATTCATATTGATCACAAACATCCTAGGTTTGGATTGGGAAGACATGGTAATTTTGCAAGTTGTTGGTTGTTGACAGTAGCCTTAGCTGTGTTCTTGACCTAGTTATAAAATGCAATGGCTTAGTATTTTTTCAATTAAATTTAATCCTAAAGTTTTGAAAACTATAAAGCATGACACTTTTCGAGACACTCGCAGAGATCCTAAGAATTTCAACTAAACAAAGTGATATTTTTGGTTAGGATGTTGATCTTGTTTAGTTATATTTTATAAATTGTTATTTAAATTCAATTGTTTAGCATCATTTTTGTCAGTATTGTTTAGTTTCATTAGGTCTCTATGTACCATGTCTACCTCTACTCACATATTTGCATGCTTTTAGTATTGCATTTTCCCAAAAGATCATTTGGGTTTCTACATTCTCATCATCTGAGTAGACCCATCTATTTATTGTTGAATGTAATGCTTCATAAAATTCTGCATTGCTTGTTTTCCCTAGGTTTCCACCTTCTTCTAGTACTATGAGTAGACCCCTCTACTTATTGTTGACTTTAATGCTTCATAAATTTCTGCATTGCTTGTTTTTTTTCGGATATCCTTGAATTATCATTTGTGTTCTTTGGAAAATTAGAGACCTAATGTCAATATTGTTGTTATCCCTATAGCTAACACTCTTTAGACATTCTGAAAGCAATTTTAACTATAAAAATTGTCACATGGTTCCTTTTTGGTTAAGATGTGATCTGGTTTAGTTTTTTTTATAACTTTCTTTTTCTTTTTCCTTTCACATTTGTAAATATAAACCAAATAAACATTTTTTTATTCAAATAAAGTAGCATTGAAAGTGTCAAACTTTGTTACTAGTTGGATTCTTGCATATATTTCATTAGATGAAACATCTAAATCTTCTAGCATGGCTAGAAGAGAGAGCTCTTGAGGAATCTCTCCACTCAAAATATTTTTCCCAAGTCGAGTTGTTCCATTGTATATTTTTCACCAAGATATGCATGTATTTTCCCTTATAAATGGTTATTTGATGAATTCAACAACCTCAAGCTACTCAAATTTCATATAGCTAGACGTATTTCAACCATAATGTTATTGCTAGGAAAATCCAATATTTTGTTTGTTGTGAACACATACTTTATGGTACACTCAAATCCCTTGATTACAATTTCAATATCCTCATACAATGTATTACTACTCAGTTCGGAAGACCCAAGGTTTTTGAATCCTTAGAGTCTCTCTACATTAGATGGAGTTCTTCCACTAATTTTATTGTTGGACAAATCCAACACTTGTAATTTGACAAGATTTCTGATGTTGGAAGGAATACCACCATGAAACTTATTATAACCAACACTTAAAACTTTTAATCCATACAAAGTTACAAGGTAGCTAGGTAGTTGATCCATTAATCTAGTTTTTCTTAAATCTAGAAGTTGAAGTTGGGTACTGGGCCAAAGAAGTTACTAGAGTAAGGAGAGAGAACTTCCATAGAAATTGGAAATCTTATATCTAGATTGCCACTCAATTTGTTTTGTGACACCTTTAACCTTTTTAATATATTATATTTACTTAAAGTTGGTGGCAATATTTGAGACAAGTTGTTTTGGTGCAGTAATAAATTCCTCAAAGATTTACTATTGCCTAAAGATTGTAGAATATTTCCATTCAACATGTTTTTGGACAAATCAAACATTTATAATCCCAGACATTGGTCAATATGATTTAGGATTGGTCCCTCTAGATTGCGTTCAGATATATCTAATTGTTGAAGTCAAACCAAATCACCAATACTTTCAGGAATGCTTCTATAAATATTGTTTGAATTCAAAAATAATTTTGCAAGAGAATCAAGTTTTCCTATGCCTTTTGGAATTGCCGATGTAAAATTATTGTCGTTTAGAAAAAGTTGTTAAATATGGTTCAAAGTGGCACTTTCATCTGGTATTTTTCCAGTTAGATTGTTTGACCCTAAATTTAAGGTGCTCAATTGTCTCAATTTTTTTATGGCTTCAGGTATGCCATCAGTAAAGTTATTTTAAATAAGATTTAGGTAGATGAGCCTAGTCAAATTGCTAATAGCTTTAGGTATGCTACCTATCATGCTATTTTCACCCAGATTTAGGGTAGAGAGGGGACTGGACTTGTTAGTGTCACTATTTGTATCCCTCCATCAGTCATTAAAAATCCTCTTTTCATATCATATTAGGGTCCCACTCAGAAATGCTTTTCATTTGACTACGTCATCATTCAAAAATTTACTCATCGATGGTAGCCCTAGTAAAAAAAACATCACTCTCCCTTAAATTTCATTACTCTCTGCACATTTTCATACCTTTTTGAATGTACATCAATCATGAGGTTAAAGTCATCATGTCATTATATCAGTCATGAAACCATCAATTCTAGTCAGTCAAGGTTACCATTAGGTCCTAAGGTTTTCAAGGTCCAATAAAATACCATTTCCTTTGCATAATGTCAGCAAGTTTCATAGTGAGAAAATAACATCTCTTCACTATCTAAGGATGATTTGTAAACATAAAATCTTGTTTCAGCATGTAATTTTCATTTTAAATGCCATTTTTTTATTTTTCACTATGTAATTTTATGTCTTTCAAATATAATAAGAACATGATTTCCAAGTTGCTAATTCAGAGTTCCAATATGCTAAAGGACCAGAAAGTCAAGGGTCAAAGTGTTCTCAATGTATATCAAGTGATCAATTCGTAAAAGAAAAGTTAAAAGTGTAAAGGTATAGTTTCTAAGAGTAAGGTGAATGACAAAAGGAAGAAAGTGGGTCCCAAGGCCCAAATCATCATTTTCATGAAGTATAAAGGCCACTAAGATATCAAAAACAAATTCATTTTCACTCTCAAAGGTCAAGCTCACACTCCCTTGGTTCAAAAAGTCGATTTTGCAGGTTTAAAGGAAAAATGTTTCTTGGCGATGTGCTTAGAGAAGTGGTCGTTGCCTTTTTTAACAAAGGCGTTGTACTTTTGGGAAAGGCGCTACAACTTTGCCCTGTGCATTGGGATTTTTCCCAGTGAGCCCCCAGAGCACCAAAACTCCTCCAAATTCTCTCAAAACTTCAACAAAGTCTTTTTTCCTCTTCTACCAAGTAAGCCACACATATTTTCCACCTCTTTTCACTCCTAAACAACATTTTTTATCTGTGTTTTGGTTCCTAAGAAAAATTGGCACTTGGGCAAGTGATAAAACCCTAATTCAACCAGCCCTCTTGCTTGTGATCTTCTGGAGAGAGCCCTCTCTAGGTTGGTAGGGCTAGATACCAAGTCAAAAGGTTGGTCTGTGGTTGCCTCAACTAGACTGTTCCTCAACCTTGAAGATCTAGAAGAGTGATAACATACTGTCTCCATTGTCGGGGAATGAAAGATTCATTTTCCCTTGGTGTACGATAATATTTCATTAGGATTTGGTCCTTTGCATGATAGGACTAAGTTTCAGAAAGGATTTCATAATTGCAGGGTCAAGATTGTAGAGTTGACTTCGAGGAGACACACAAGAGGAAAATCTAGATCCTGATCCAAATGATCCAGTCGAAGATTCATAAAGGCTTGTTCGAAAGCAAAGTAGTAAGAAAATCACAAGTTAAATCAGACCTCATTCCATTGGTAAGGTATTGATCATTACCTGCTAAATTTCTATCTCTTGAAGACATTCCTTTGTTTTGAATTTTGAAACTCTTATTGTTTCGATCAAAGTTTGAATCCTCATTATTTGACATAGTCTTTGACCCTTTTAGACTTTTAATGGCAATATCCTTGTTAGAGGTAGCTTTAGAATCCTTAAAACTTGAAAAAGTGTACCTTTTAAAGAAGTTATATCCAAAATCGACCTAAATACTGAAATTTGGAACCAATTTCAAAAACTTGAGGCTTTAGCCAACCAACTTCAGCATTCAATCAACGTTGTTTAGAATAAAATTCCTCATAAAGTTCAAGGTTTAAGACTCTAGCTCCTAAAATATATACTAGGTCAAATCCTCACCCAAACCCACCCTCTTCTGTTGACGATCTTCAAAGATTGTTAAGAAAACCTAAAATCCCTTTCCCCGAGACTGGAAGTAGAAAATTGGAGAGAACCACTTCTCTATCAGATCAGCTACTAAGTGTTGAGGATCTTCCTTTTGATATTAAATTCAAGCTATCCCTTTTTCAATCAAAGTTTGATTCTTTCCTTACAGAGATAGTGTTTGATCTCATAAAGTTTGGTTCTTACTTACCCGCCTCAAAATATTTGTTTACTAGACCTTCCTTGAAAGCCATGTTTTGAAAACTTGAGCATGAGATTTGTCTGAATTTTGATAAAATTCAAAGCCTAGCTGACCAGCTTCAAATTACTACAGAAAAATCCTATATCTAGTATCAACTTGAAATCTGTGTTTTGCTATATCTTCTACTACACCTGCAAATACATCCATTGTCACATCCCCTATTATATCCTCAAACACATCAGCCACCATGTCGACTTCTATAAATCCACCTCCTTTGACATCCTCCTCCTCATCTTCATCCTCATTGGCATCCTCATTGGCATCCTCATCTTCATATTCATCCCAACCAATGAAATCCATTATAGTTCTCATACACCCTCCTCCAGTAGTCATGGTGAGATTTTCTCCCTTAGTATTTCCCGCTCAGTTGGTAGATTTAGTTTAGAACTATGCGCAAAGACTTCCTCTTTTTGATGGTAGCCCAGGAATCACAATGCAATAATATATTGACAAAATGGTTGATTTCATTGATCTAGAGGAGGTCGATGCTTATGATGCCAGAATGAGACTAATAGTTTAGAGTTATTCTAGAGATATGAAAAAATGGTTTCATGGTTTGGCAACTGGCTCCCTTGATACTTCTCATAGGATAAACGAGCTTTTCTTAGCCCGGTGGTGGGAAAAGAAAAATCCATTTCAAATTTGGGCAGAGTACAATACATTGAAAAGGGGTCCCAATGAGACGGTTCAGGATTTTACGATAAGGTTCAATTTGATCTACAATTCCATTCCGGATAACATGAAACCTCCAATTGGTTTGGCACTTCAACACTAACCAGATGCCTTTGATCTGGATATGGCTTATCAAATAAGGGAAATAGATTCTGTAACTTTGGAAGAAATGAAGAATAATGAAGTAAGCGTGGAAGCAAATTTAATGATTAAAAAGTCTCCATTAAAACATGAGAAATAAGAGAAGAGAGTAACAGTTAAGGAGGAATATTCTTCTTCTAACAATGTTAAGCTAGACACACTAATCAGAACCATGGAGAGGATGGTGGACCAATGTTAAATTCAAATAGACAACCAAAGCCACAAGTCAGAAATCTGAATTTCAAAACCCAACAACAGCCTTAGTATAGGATAAAACAAAGAGAGCAGAGATCTCCTGAGCCACCAGCATCACAGAGACAAGTTCAGACACCCTTGCAGTAGAACTATGCTCAAGGAGGATTAGAGGATGAAACATACCTGATTCTCGAGGAGAACCACTTTCTTAAGAAAGCTTAGCATCCCACTTTCTTGACTGAAGATGAGGAGTATATTGGGAAAACACAAGGACCCAAAGGTGAAGACTACATACTAGTGAATGACTATGCTTTGGAAACTGAATTAGATGATTATCAAAGAGGATACTTGAATTCACTCAACTCTCAGTAGAAGAAGTATTCCTTGAGAAACAGGGATGTCCCGATCACTCCCATTTAGAAAAGGGCATCACAGCAGAAGGATACCCAACAGAAAATAAATCCTCAAGGTAATCAAAGTAAAGGTAAAGAGCCTGCAATAGCTAACCAAAAAAAGTTCAATCAGGCATCTACAAGCACTCCGAACAATGAACATGACATTCAGAAGAAGGATCATACATCAAAATATCAACCCGAGAACGGAGACACCATCCAAAAATAGGTAGATAAATCTAGCTCATTTAGTCTAGAAACTGAAATTTCAAACTTTAAAGTGTCAATCCCTATTACTGAAATAGTCAAAAATAGTCATTACAAGTCTCATATAGTTAAAATGATGAAATATGTTCCTTTGTCTGATATGTTTAATGTTGAGGATGACCAACCTCAATTGATTTTTGGTCCAGCCATAGATGGTGAGTTAGAAGATAGCGAGGTTCATCCATTTTGCCTGAGTTTAAGAATCCACCAGTGCATCCTTCATAATTCCATACTTGACTCCAGAGCCTACCATAACCTAATGCCCGAATCCATCATGGAAAATTTTGGTCTAGATATAACTCGTCCATACCATGACTTGTACTCTTTTGATTCCAGTAAGGTGCATTGCCTTGGTCTAATGAAGGATTTGGTAGTATCCCTAGAGAAAATCCTAGCAAAGAATGTTTTAATGGATGTGGTGGTAGCTGATATACCACCACGGTTTGCTATGTTATTGTTAAGGTCCTGGGGAGTGAAGCTAGGAGGCACACTCCAATTAGACTGTAGAAAATCTGATGGTAGGTTAACCTGATAATGCAATATAAATCAAGGAATAATAATATAACCTACTTCTATTGTCAATTTGCAGAAGCTTAAAGATCAAATGGAACAATATAACCAGAAGAAGAAGAATCAATAACACAATACACATGAAAATAATTTGGGGAAAGCCTCAGCTAAAAACTCCACACTATTGTATTATCATACAGGTGGAAATACATAGGAATTATACAAAGCCTTAGCTCTCACATCTAGCTATCTCTCAGTACAATCCTCACAGATGCTCATAGGTAATCTTGGCTTCTCTTCAACCTTCATCTCTGCCCTCCAAGCTCCTATTTCCTTGCATTATTCCTTGTGGATGATTCTCTCTTACCAAGTGGAAAACCTCTCTCCAAAAGTGTGCAATCCTCAAGGATAAATTCTTGACTACATGCATGAGTTTTCTCTTTTAGAAAACACATGCAACTAATAGAAAATTGTCCTTGACTTTAATCTCAACTGGGTCTTTCTCAAAATAGACATGCATGAGTTTCTGATGAGGGAACCTTCAATTAACTGGAGTAGAACTAGTTGAGTGCATACATGCATCAACTGATTTTTAACTCACTATCAATTATTCAAATAGTTTGGAACTAATTTAAGTGGACTTAACTCATTAACTGTGTTATCTAATTACAACTCAAATATAACTCAATCTTATCTCCTTAATTTAAGGGATAACTCATGCATGACTTCAAAAAGACTTCTAACTTGAATTTCTCCAGCTAATTAATTTAAAATAAATTAATTAATTATTTCCATGTAGTTGTCAAGACTAAATTCGATTTTAATTAAAAACTTAATTCAAGGAAAAATTAAATTGGAATATTCATGTTGCCATATTTCAACACTCCCTCTCAACAAGAAAGGGATTATATGCCACTCTGATCTTGTCTCTATGGAACTCAAATTTACAGTACTTTGACAATGACTTTGTCAAAATGTCAATATCTTGCTCCTCTATTGAAATATACTATAGCAACATGATCCTCCTCGCTACACAATCTTTGATATGATGATATTGGATGTCGATGTGCTTGGACCTATCATGAAATATTGGATTCTCAGAGAGTTTGATACAACTCTGATTATCACAATAGATCACAGTTGGATCCATCCTCTCACCAAACAAACCTACTAGGATTTTCCACATCTAGATCGCCTCACATGTTAGCTAACTTGCAGCCATGTATTTTTCCTCTGCCGAGTTGAATGCCACTGACCTTTGTTTCTTGTTGTACCAAGAAATTGCCATTGACCTAAGGTTGAAAATCCCTCCTTATGTGCTCTTATGATTTGATGGACTCCTTGCCCAATCTGCATCAGCGAAGCCCTATAGCTTCACTCCCTCTATCCATCTGTACCATAACCCACACTAAGATGTGCCTCTAAGGTATCTCAATACATGCTTTGTTTCCTTCCAAAACATCTTTGTAGGCTGAACCATCTCTTGACTTAGTTGGTTCACCGCATAACACAAATCTCGTCTTGTCTTCACCAAATACATGAGTGAACCCACAAGATACCTATACATAGTAGCTTCCACTACTTCCCCTGAAGTATCATCCTCCTTACTCCAGTTACCAGCTAGAGGAGTTTGCATGGGCTTACACTTCTCCATGTGGAATCTCCTGAGTATCGCATTGGCACACTTTCCCTGAGACACAAAAGACTCCCCAACCTTCTACCACACTTCCATGCCAAGGAAGTAATGCATGAGACCCATGTATTTCATCTCGAATTCTCTTGCAAGGTCCTCCTTGCAAGAGATGGTCAACTAATCATCACCAGTCAATATGAGATCATCAACATAAAGTACAATGATCAACAACTTACCTTTCAGCATGATGTGGTACAGGTTTCCATCTGCTTCACTCTTTATGAAGCCCAATCGAATGAAGTGGTTGTCTATCCTAGTGTACCAAGAACGAGGTACTTGCTTCATCCCGTACAATGCTCACTTTAGTCGGCACACATGCAACTCACAATCGAAGGTCTCAACACCTTCTGGCCGCTCTATGTACACCTCTTCCTCAATATGGCCATTGAGGAATGCAGTATTCACATCCATCTGATGGATCTTCCAACCTATCTATGTTGATAGTGCCAACATAGTTCTCATAGATGAGTACCTTACAATGGGAGAAAAAGTCTCATCATATTCAATCCCCTCAACCTGTGAAAAGCCACGGGCAACAAATCTTGCCTTATGCTTCTCCACACTACCATCAACAGCCTACTTTACCTTGTAAAGTCAATGGAACTCACAACTAACTTGTCCTTCGGTCTTGGAACCATGCCCCAAACACTATTATGAAGTATGGAGTCATACTCCTCCACCATAGCGTCAACCCAAATCGGCTGCTGCACTGCTTCCTCAAAGGAAGATGGCTCGGTCTCAACACATTCCCCAGTAAGGGCCAAGTATCCAGTGTATCTCTCAGGTGGCCTCCTCTATCTGTGCTAAGAATATGGTGCTCCCACATTCTCTCTTACATCCTCCAACAATCTACCAGCTTCTCTTGTGTGCTTCCATGCATCTTTGGAAGACATTGCCTAAGTGGATGTCTCCACTCTTGGAACCTCTGCATGTGGCTACTCTGCATCAGTCTGAGGCTCCTCCTCCATAGGAAACATGCATGGCCTTCTGCTCATCAAACTTGAGATCTGTGAACCACTATCCTCCGACTCGTAGGCAAGTACACCCAATAGTTGTGAAGTGTATCAGTGTACCCCAAAAATATCCCCAACTCTGCTATTATCTCAAGATTCTTCCGTGCATCCTTTGTCACCTGGAAATATACCAATAAGACAAAGATCCTGAAGTGACCCACGTTTGGTCTCTTACCAGAGAAAGCTTCCTCTGGGGTCTTCATCCTAATTATGTGATCCAGGCTTCTATTCTATAGATAGACCACTGTGTAGCATGCCTCAACCCACAATTGAAGTGGTAGTCCTTGGTCATGCAGCATTGCCAGTGTTGCCCCTACAATAGTTATGTTCTTCCTCTCGGCCACCCCATTCTGCTATGGGTTATGAGGTGTCATCAACTCTCGTTTAATTCGTTCCGCTACACAGAATTCCTTAAACTCTTGAGAGACATATTCTCCACCATTATCACTTCTCAAGGCCTTGATCTTCTTCCTTGACTCTTTCTCAACCAAATATTTGAAGTCACAAAAAATTTGTTAAGGTTTGGTCCTTCTTCTACTTGAAATAAATCTAGCATTTATGAGAATAGTCATGACTGAAAATCATATAATACCTTTGCTTCATTTTGGATGACGTCAAAAATGGTCCACACACATCAGTATGAACTCTCTCTAAGATAGGCTTTTCTTGATTGTCTCAATCATGAACGGAAGACTTGGTCTACATTCCCAAGGTACAAACTTTGCATGTGTCCACTTGCTCAAGTTCACCTTTGGGAAGTCTTGTAGATATCTGCTGCATTATCTTCAAAGCCCCATGACGTAAATGGACCAACCACCTGTGCCACAACTCGTCGATGTCTGGGTTTGCACCAATTTTTCTTTCGTACTCAATGTTGCACAATCATCTACCTCTAGTTTATAGAGATTCTTCACATGAATCCCTACCCTCTTGGTCTGAAACGTGGCTATGTGTCTTAGGAATTCCTTTCCTTTATTGAAGACAACATCGTAGCCTTTGTCCTCCAACATCATGACTGATACCAAGTTCTTCTTCAGTCCAGGCACATGCATCACATATGTTAAGGTGAGAGGAGCTCCATGCTCCCTTTGAAAAGCAATCATGCCCACTCCTGAAACATTATACCTTCCATCCTCACCCATCTCTATGTGAATCTTAAGGTCTTTCTCCTCTAAGGCACTGAATAAATTCTTATCACCGGTCATGTGGAATGAGGCTCCACTGTCAAGATAGTAGACACAACCCCTCATCGATGACACCATGCATGCGATGAGGGTAAAATCCATTTCGAACTGAGAGGCTCATTCCTTACCTTCCAATCCTTCTGAGGATCCCTTCTTGGACTTCTTCGATGGGAAATTAGTCACATAATGTCCCATATTGTGACAATTAAAGCATCTTACTTTAGACATGTCACCCTTCTTCCCTCCATGAGAATAATTCGATTTGAAATGGGAAGCCTTCCCCTTCCATTTCCTTGTCTTACTTGCTAAGGCCAGATTTTCTTCATCATCATCCTTGGATGAAGAAATATCTCGTGTGCTCCTCCTGATCTCCTCCTGCATAAGATCCGACCACAGTCGTTCCTAATCTGGCAGTTTCTCCCTTCCATTCATAGAGTCTTGGTAGATATTCCAACTATTTGGAAGGCCAAGGAGAGCGAGGCTCACCATATCATCATCGATAGTAGTTATTCCCACACTACCAAGCTCATCTCTGTAGGTGGTGAGCTTGTTTAGATATATCAAAATAGTGTCACCCTTCTCCATCTTGATTCTTTGAAGCTTATCCTTGAGCGCTAATTTCCTTTGGTCGTTGTTGTTCTAGTAGTAGTCCTTCAATTTCTTCCACATTGAAAATGGAGTATCCTTCCCATGGAAACTCAAGAAAATATTGTCTCAAACTCTCTCAAGGATGATCTGTCTCACCTTTGCTACACCCTTATTCCACTCATCCAACTCTTGTGCATTAGTTAAAGTTGGCTTTGGATTTTCTTGATCAATGAATTCCTTCAAGCCATTTTCTTTTAATACAACCTCCATTTTATCTTTCCATGTTATGTACTTCAAGCTACCTTCCAAGGCATACTTGAGTCTCAAGCCATAGAATGCCATTGGACAAACTTGAAGTATGATATGAATTCGATTTGCACCTGCAACTCTGAACATCAAACTTCAAATTCTCTTCTCAGTATACTGTTAACAGCTCCGATACCATGTAGAAAATTTCTACAATTCCAGCTCTACACCATGTAGAAAATCTTATGGTAGGTTAACCCGATAATGCAATATAAATCAAAGCAGAATACTATAACCTACTTCTACTATCAATTTGTGGAAGCTTAAATATTGAGTTGAACAATATAACCGGAAGAAGAAGAATCAACAACACAATACACATGAAAATAGTTTGGGGAAAGCATCAACTAAAAACCCCACACTATTGTATTATCATACAGGTATAAATATATAGGAATTATACAAAGCCTTCGCTCTCACAGCTAGCTAGCTCTCAGTACAATCCTCACAGATGCTCACAGGAAATATTGGCTTCTCTCCAACCTTCCTCTCTACCCTCCAAGCTACTATTTCCTTACACTGTTCCTTGTGGATGATTCTCTCTTACCAAGTGGAAAACCTCTCTCCAAACCTGCGTAATCCTCAAGGATAAATCCTTGACTTCATGCATGATTTTTCTCTTTGAGAAAAAACACGCAACTGATAGTACATTGTCCTTGAATTTAATCTCATCTAGGTCTTTCTCAGAATAGACATGCATGAGTTTGTGATGAGGGAACCTTTAGTTAACTGGAGTAGCACTAGTTGAGTGCATTCATGCATCAACTGACTATTAACTCACTATTAGTTCCTCAAACAATTTGGAACTAATTTAACTGGACTTAACTCAGTAAAATAAGTTAACTAATTACAACTGAAATATAACTCAATCTTATCTCCTTAATTTAAGGGATAACTCTTGCACGACTTTAGAAAGACTTCTAACTTGAATTTCTCCAACTAATTAATTTAAAATAAATTAATTAATTGTTTCCAGGTAGTTACTACGACTAAATTCGATTTTAATTCACAATTTAATTAAAGGACAAATTGAATTGGAATATTCGTGTTGCCATATTTCAACATAGAATTCTCTTATGCCACTATCCCAATTTTTGGGAAATTGAGGAAATTGTACCAAGAGACCAAAATGAAAATCATGATAACTAGCAAGGAGAAGCCGAATAATAATCATATAAAAGTTATACATACAGATTTAGAATGATTTATTTTATATCATGATAGTGGATTGAATGATGTAGAAAGTCAACTTGTAGAAATAGAAGATGCACCAGATATTTCGGATTGTATAGGAGACGTTTTAGATAAGGGAAAGGAGAATCTGCCAAGTTCATGAAAACAACCATTGGACAAGGTGGAGAAAATCTCAAAACAACCGTTAGAAAAGGTAGTGGAAAATTCAGAAAGGCATGAAGAAAAAGTTCAGAACTTGAGCTAAAGCAGAAACTAGATTTCCAGCGCTTGGACGAAGAGCATGTTCTTTGGACCATTGACATTGATGGTGCTCTTGGGAAAGATGGGGAAGGCATTGGCATTTGGATCCGAAGTCCACTTTATCAGTAAGGTGAGGTTCTTAATAATGTTAGATTATTCTTATACACCTTAGCTTTTGATTGAACCAACAATTAGGCATAGTATGAAGCACTAACGACAGGATTAAAGATCTTGAAAAAATGGGTGCATGAAGAATTTCTATGTATGCCGATTTAGAACTTGTGATCAAGAAAGTTAAAGGTGAATATCAAGCTAACCATCTGCAAATGAGACAATATAGGAATAATGTATTCTATATTTTGAGAATGTTTCGTCAGTATACACTTTTAGTCATGCCCAAGAGTCAAACTTTTATGGCAGATTCATTGGCTATAGCTACAATAAATTTCAAAATCCCCATCTTTTCAAGTAGGAAATTTGAGATTCATGTCAAGCATCGCCCCTATGTTTCTGATAACTTGCGATATTGGCAAGTATTTTGGGATGATAATCAGGTAAATATCTTTCTTTAGAGTGAAGTAGAGTTTGAGAATTGTTCCATGGATGAAGTTTACGACAAGGATGATCAAGTCATCAAAGCAGCTCAAGTTGATATACTACAACTGAAGGACAACAATATTCCAAAAGGTCTTATACCTTTGAAATAATTGTTTGATTGAGATGATGTATAAAGAAAGCATAATTTGGTTCCTATGGAGAAAGGTGTAGAAGACGTGAACATCAAAACAACAGATAAGACAAAAATGATGAGGCTATCTAAATCAATGTCTCCAGAGGTAAAAGAGAAGTATATTCATTTACTAACTGAATTTTCTGATGTTTTCATGTAGGATTATGCAAACTTAATGGAGTATCACAAGAAATAATTCAACGTACCATCCCAATAAAACCTTATCAAAAGCCCTTTAGAAAAAATCTAAGAAGGATTAACTTGAGATTGCTGCCATACATAGAGAAAGAAGTTAATAGACTCTTCAAGGAAGCCATCATGTTCCTATCAGATTCTTGGATTGGATATCTAATCTAGTTCTGGTGAGAAATAAGATGGGAGAAATAAGGCTTTGCATAGACTTCAGAAACTTAAACAAAGTGTCTCTGAAAGAAAATTATCCACTTCCCAAAATGGATCATATCCTTCGAAGAGTTGTTGGTGCTTCTCGAATGTCATTGATGGATGGCTAGTCCAGTTACAATTAGATTTTAGTGCACGAGGATGATCAAGAAAAGACAACGCTTATCACACATTGGAGCACATTCAAATATGCAAGAATGCCATTCAGTCTAAAAAATGCAGGGGCCCCTTTTCAGGATTCCATGGACATAGCCTTTGCCAATGAAAAGGTTATTTTCGTGGTTGTGTATTTATATGATTTGACAATATTTTCACATTCAGATGATGAGAATTTTCATCATTTAAGATTTATTTTCTAGAAATGC
Organism: Pinus taeda; assembly: GCA_000404065.3. NCBI lineage: Eukaryota > Viridiplantae > Streptophyta > Pinopsida > Pinales > Pinaceae > Pinus > Pinus taeda. Next base: position 34,685 of record APFE031747213.1, read on the forward strand.
AGAAAGTTCAGAATCTCTCTTAACCTAAAGAAGAGCTTATTTTCCATGGAGGAAGGAAAACTTCTCGGCCACATGATCTCCATGATGGAATCCAAATTGTCCCTTCACATGTAGAAGCCAATCAACAAATTGATTTCCCTCACAACAAGAAGGAAATCTAAGCATTCAATGGTAAGATGAATTTCTTACACAAATTTATTCCTAATTTGGTTGAATATCTTAGGGAGTTGATGAATACGTTGAAAAAGGATAATGATGTAAAGTGGTCTTAAGAAGCCCGCAAGTCCTTTCATGCAGTAAAGTTTGCCTTGACCACTACCCCTAGTTTAATCAGTTTTGATTACTCAATTGATTTCATAATATTCTCATTTTCTTCTAAGCATACCATGGCAGCAGTTTTCATGTAGAAAACGGATAAGACAGAGCTACCAATAGCATTTTTCATTTTCAATATCAGGGATGCATCCATTAGGTACAACATCATAGAGAAACAGGCTTTGGCTTTGGTAAAAGCAGTGAAAGATTTCAGAGTTTACAATTTAAATTCACATACTCTTGCTTATGTGCCTAATGCAGCAGTAAAAGAAGTTCTCATGAAGAATTACCCATAAGTTAGAAGAAGTAGATGGGTAGCAGAATTATTAGAATATGACCTTAATATCAAGCCCACCAATATGGTCAAGGGTCAAGGCTTAGCCAAGCCCATGGCTGAGTCAAATCTCCATGCTCTATATATCAAACTTGTATCATCATTGTCCAATAACCAAGAAGAAGTAGATCTCATTCAGGTATCTAATATATTTTTTTCATCTCCACGATATTATGATATTATCTATGTTTTGCAACATATAAAACCCCCTCCAAGAATTTCTAGAGCTAAGAGTAGGTCATTGAAGATGAAGTCTTGTAAATATTTCATAATGGGTAGCACACTTTATTAGAAGGATCTTGGAGGTGTTTTGATGAATTGTTTGATCGAAGATGAGTCTAAAGAGGTAATAATTGACTTCCACAAAGTATATTGTGGAGGAAACCTATACTAGATGACCACGGATAACAAAGTACTGAGAGAGGGATACTATTGGACGACACTTTTTGTAGATATCTACAAGTCAGTGATGTGTTGTCACGAGTGTGAAGTTTTCCAAGGTAAAAGAAAGCTTCTTCCTTTGCCTCTACAACCTATATCAGTTCATGCACCTTTTCAGTAGTGGGGCCTAGACTTCATAGGTGAGATTCAGCCATCATCATCTACACAATACAAATGGATATTGACATCTACATATTATTTTACAAAGTGGATCGAAGTGATTCTAACTAGGCAAGCAACAAATTCTATTATCATTCAGTTTTTAGAAACTAATATATTGTCCCATTTTGGTTGTCCTAATAAGATCATCGCAGACAACGTGACAACATTCAAGTCTAAGAAGATGACTGATTTTTGTGAGAGATATAACATTAAGTTGGGGCATTCAACAACCTACTACCCAAAAGGAAATGGCTTGGTAGAGTCCTCCGATAAATCCTTGATCAACATCATCAACAAAATGTTGGAGGCCAACAAAAAGAATTGACAAAAAAAGTTGATCAATGCATTATGGGCAGATTGGGTGAGTAATAAGAAGTCTATTGGACTCTATCCTTTTCAAATAGTGTATGGAGTAGATACTATGTTTCCTTCATACTTAGTAGTGTCGGTCATGAAGTTGTTTACAAGAAGCAGGGAGTGAAGAGAAAGATATACATCGTTGGATCAGTCAAATGATTCACCTTTAGCAGACATGAGATGAGGTATTTCAGAACACCTTGAAGCTCCGTGAAAAGATAAAGAAAATTTATGACCATAAAACAAAGGAGGATGACTTCAAAGTTGGAGATGTGGCACTCCGTTGGGATGCCAGAAAGGAGGACGAGGGTAAGCACACTAAAATTGAAAATTTGTGGAAAGGGCCTTATAATATTTCAGATTTCCAAGTGAAAAATGCTTTCGTGCTAGATGAGATGAGTGGAGAACCATGCTTAGGAGGACCAGTCAATGGTAGGCTCCTTAAGCAATACCTTTTCAGAAGCATACTTCTTATAAATTTCTCAATTTTATTGTAAATAACAGTTTAACTTTCTGCAAGTGTGAAGTAGAGAATCACTAGAGTTCGGAGCCTGAAGTGAAGGCCATGGAGCTTCACTAATTTTCTGCCATTTTCAAAGTTTAGTTGTTAGTTAAGTAAGTTAGTATTGAGTCATTTTTCAGCCATTTTTCAGTTCGTCGCAAGTCAGTTTATGTTATTTCAGTTTGCAACATTTAGTCATGCTCATTAGTTATTGAGCTTTGATCATATATCCCAATGGATAGGCATGTTGTTCTATGGTGTTCTTGACACGTCTTTCAGAGCTTCCATCCCCAATAAGGCCAATGTTAGTGTTAGTCTTTGCATCCTGCCATAAGTGATCAAAAATCCTCTTTTCATGTCATATTAGGGTCCCACTCAGAGATTTTTATCATTCCACTAGGTCATCATTCAAAAATTTACTCACCGATGGTAGCCCTAGTCAAAGAAACATCACTCTCCCTTAAGTTTCATTACCTTCTCACACATTGTCACACATTGTTGAATGTACATCAGTCACGAGGTCAAAGTCATCATGTCATCATATCACTCATGACACCATCAATTCTAGTCAGTCAAGGTTACCATTAGGTCCTAGGGTTTTCAAGGTCCAAAAAAACACTATTTCCATTGCATAATGTCAGCAAGTCTCATAGTGATCAAATAACATCTCTTCACTTTTTGAGGATGATTTTTAAACAAAAATCTTGCTTCAACATTTAATTGTGATTTTAAATGCAAATTTTTTATTTTTCACTATGTAATTTTATGTCTTTCAAATGTAATAAGCACATGATTTCCATGCTACTAATTCAGAGTTCTAAAATGCCAAAGGACCAAAAATTTGAAGGTAAAAATGTTCTCAATGCATACCAAGTGATCAATTTTTCAAAGAAAAAGTCAAGTGTAAAGGTATAGTTTCCAAGAGTAAGGTGAATGAAAAAAGGAAGAAAGTGTGTCCCAAGGGCCAAATCATCAATTTCATAAGTATAAAGGCCACAAAGACATAAAAAAAAAATTCATTTTCACTCTCAAAGGTTGAGCCCACACTCCCTTGGTTACATTGTAGGTTTCAAGGAAAAAAAATTCTTGGCGCTGCACTTATGAGGGAGGTGATGTGCTCAGAGCAGTGGTGTTGTGCATTTTCCCAATCAGCCCCCAAAGCACCAAAATGCCTTCAAATTCTCTCAAAACTTCAACAAAGTCTTCTTTCCTCTTCTATCAAGTAAATCACACAAATTTTCCACCTCTTTACACTCCTAAACAATAGTTCTTTTAGTGTTTTGGTTCCTAAGAAAAATTGGCACTTGGGCAAGTGATAAAACCCTAATTGGTCGAGCCCTCTTAGTTTTGATTTTGTGGAGAGATCCCTCTGATGGGCCTCTAAATTAGACATAAATTAAGGCGGCCCATGACTCTAAATTAGACATAAATTAAGGCCGATGCCTCTAAATTAAACATAAATTAAGGCCTATTACCATCCTTCAACACAATAAACCTCTCTCTTTGCATTAGATAATGTATTTTTAACTTTAATATATTCATTAGGAAGGTTTATGAATAATTGCATATTTATGCCTAATATTATTTATTTTGTGGAATATTATGAGAATATTGGGAAGATTATGAAGATTTGGAGGAGGAGATAATTTAGGGACTTTCTCCCTACTACAGGAGGATCACTATTAAATAATAAATCCATAAGATATTATGGAATTATGGCACAAATTGTGGAACTTCAATGATTTAGAAAATCTAGGAATGTGTTCCCTACCATTTAATGCAGATTTTTACTATTGGGAACTAGATCCACTAATCAAGGGATTCTGGTGAGGAAAGATTCCTCCATTCATGAGTGATGATTCCTAAGCATTTTGTATAAGTATCAACTCGAATTTTCCTCTAGGGATAGATTTGTATTAGTGTCCTTATGGAGAGAACTCGTATTTCTATAGCTCCATTGTATTTTCTTGTAGGGATGTAATTATATTGATGAAAATAATGAAGATTGGTGTCATGTTCAACTTCTAAATCTTGTTATCCTCCACAAGTCTCTGAGTTTCCTTGGGATTGGCCATCACAGGAGCCTCAAAGCCCTTTTGTATCATTTTATTTCCTTATTTTCGCTTCTTATTCACATGCATCTCTTGTTTTTATTTCTTTCTATTTCTACATTTAGTATTAATGATTTCTTGTTGTAGGATTAGATTAAATTGTTGATGTAAGTTCTTTTGTAGTATCGAAAGCATCATTTCATCCTTGGAAAAAATTTGTAAGGTAATAGTAATCAGTGAGCTACTTGGATTAGCTTTCATATTCTCAAATCTAGATTTAAGGAACTCTGTGGAAAAGAATAGTAAATTTATTCTATTTTTAAGAGCATTGTAACGAGGTTCAACCCAGTTGGTTCCACTTGAATTAGATCAAAAAAAAATTCTAGTTCATAAAAATAACTACCCCATTTGATTTTCACTTGATTAGGTTGGGAATTTTATAGATTTACTAGCTCATTAGTTCTCGAATTTCTAGATTTTCGACTAGTCATTTTCTACTATTTTTTAAGCATGGGTTAACATAGGTATTTTTGATTGATTCCACTTGGAATGGGGACCTAAGACATCCTGGTAAACAAATATATTTGTCCCATACAATTTGTGTTTTATTTTCTTTGTCATTTGATGAATTATAATTTTGTATAGCAAATATGTAACATCCTATAGTAAATCAGGGGATCCTGTAGGAGAACTAGTGCATCCTGTAGGAAATACTGTAGTGGTTAGTTTTGAGCCCAAATTGAGAAAAATCATCATTGAAGTTGGGATTAGTCCAGTAATTGATCTCCAGTCCATCAAAATCATTCTACCCATCTTCCTCCACACTTGTCTCCCCTACCAAAGGTCAAGGAAATATTATCATTTGCATTTATAAAACAAAACGATTTAAAAAAAAGAGTTATTTTATAGTTACACATGCGCAAAATAGTTAGTACTCTCTAGGTCATATTTCATGCTTATATTAGTTAAAAAATCACATGTGAAAAGTAGGGTTAAAATAGGGTTCTTTTGTAAGGAAAGTGAGTTAATAAGTAGATAAAGGATTTCATATTACTTTACAAGAATTTTTAAATTCAGTCTTTCATTCGCGTAAATAGGAAGCATTTCTTTTCTCTCATGACAGAAAAGGAAGGACAAATTTTATTCTACATGTATATTGTTGATACCTCTTAATTTTGTATGAATCCCAGGTTTATAATTAAAGTCGGTAGTCTTGGGAGTTGCAACATTCTTGTTTCAATACCGAGGCTCATCACTTTTTGGCGTCGTTGCTGGGGATGTGTCAAAGTATGCATTATTTGCTTCCCTAGTTCATTCATTTCTTTTTACTTTTTGAAAAAAAAAAAAAATATTTGCATTAGACATATTTCATTTCAAAAATATAGAAGTGAATTGCATTAGTGTTTTCATTCAATCATAAAAACAAAAAACAAAAAATCTCCAACACCAACCCACCCCCCCCCGGCGCCATTTCATCACGTGGTGTAGTAAGAGGCACATCACCATTCACTTTTGCAAGTAGAAGAAGAATATGGAAAAGAATGTAGAAGAAATGGATAGAGATGATGACAATGAGGAAGATCCTCTCAGATTTCCCATTCAATACAGTGATGGTAGTGTGCACATGAAGAACATCCCTCCATATTTTCTTCCAAAATTTTATGGTCTAAGGTCAGAGGATCCGAAAACCTTTCTCTTTGAATTTCAAATTGTTTGTCGATATTATGGTTACTTATTAAAAACTCACAAAATGAGATTGTTGTTGAGAACATTGAAGGATAGAGCTCTTAATTGGTTCATGATTCTAGGGACTAATTCAATAATATCATGGAATGATATGCAAAAGATATTTCTAGAAAAATATAAATATCATGATCTTAAACAAGAAATATTTAGAATGAATCAAAGAGAAGATTAGAGTCTAGAGGATCTAATAGAGATGATCCAGGTGAATATTGGTGGCCACTAGGAATTCCACTTGGACCCCCACCATTGCCTCTCTCAGTTTTTCAGTTTCTTTAATTGTAGCACAATTTACTATTTTTAGCAATTTTTCAAGTCCTAAACTTCCGGAGCTGTTTTGAGGCCCTAAACGACTTTTTTTGGAAATATACTACCAACGATTTTCTGTCTAAAATCATCTTCTTAGTCGTAGTCCTTGGAGAGATCTTTCCAATGGGATATCATGCGCGCCAAACAGAGATAATATGACCAAGTCGTGACCCCAGGAAGTTGGTTGTCCAACTCACCCCAATAGGGCCCATAAACTCTTGGTGTTACATCTCCTCGGGTTAGGGTTTTGGTTGTTTATGGTTTGCTCTTATTGTTCAATAATAAAAAGGCCTTTGAGCCTCATTGTAAAATAGTTCAGAGGCATGTAGACACCACATCTCTTCTCAGAGTAAGCTACCATCGCCCTAGCCAGTTTATTTCCATTCCTGTTTGTAAGCGTATTTAAGTATTTTACATTAATGAAATGAAGTATTATTGCCGTTGCGTCTCTATGTTTTTGGTTATCTCTATAATTTTTTGTGTTCCTGTTTAAATCTGAATCAGTGGTATCAGAGCGGTCTGCTGTTTTTCTTTATTCTTATTTGTATGTCACTAACGAGGTTGGGATATAAGAAGTTAGGGCTTGAACTGGTTGAACCTTTGCAAGACCTGCCTCGTAAATCCAGATGGCCTCCCATGGCAAATGAAAATAAATATGAGGGGGTGGGAGATCCTATCAAAATATTACTCGAAGAAGCCCTCAAGCGACAATGGAACACGATGATGGACAAATTTGGCCAAATCCTTCAGCGGCTACCCTGGGACGACACATCGGCTTCCAGCAGCTACTCTGGAAATGCCACACCATTTAAGGTACAAGTTAATTTTGAAATCCCCATATTTGAGGGTTAGATAGACGCAGATGCCATCGATAAATGGTTAAATCTGCTAGAGGGGTATTTTTCTGTTCATGATTTTTCCAGTCAGGAAAAGATTATTTTTTCTCTTCTCAAAGCAACCCCCCACGTCAAGGATTGGTGGCAAACCTACTGCAAGTAGAAGAATGAAAGTACAAGCTCACTATTTTCAGCTGCACCCACTTGGACCAGGATTCCATCAAGAAGCATTACTACCTTGTCGAAAGCTATGAGGATCAATAAATAAATTGGACCATGGTGCAACAGGGAAGGGACCAAGACATGTCGGAGTTTACCAATATTTTCCATACCCTTTGCACAAAGTCGGGTATCAAGGATACGGAGCAGTATTTGGTACTCAAATACCACGGCTACTTGCACAAGTATATCCAAGATGAAATAGAATTCCTGAACATCTCCTCACTCGACATGGCATACCGATATGCCATCAAGGTTGAGCAAAAGTTTAAACAGAAGAAGCAAGACTTTGGATCTATGAATTCAAAGAAAGGGAAAGGTGCCCCCAAAAGACAGAACAAAGGACAAATCCAATGCACGGTGACCGAAGAGAACCCGCCAAAGAAGCAACCAGAGAATAGCACCGTGAAGCCAAAAGGGGACATGGGAAAGTGGTGTGAGTTCCATAAGAGCTCCACTCACAACACAAGTGAGTGTCGGGCCAAGCTGTGACTGGTGGCCGAGTTAAAGGTTTCAGAATCAGATGCATGTTCTAACTCTAAGTCAAGGTCTGGCAAAGGGAATGAAAAAATGGAAGTAGATTATTGATGTGGAGCCCAACGCCACCATTGCCACCATGAAGATCCAGAAGGAGGAACCCGAAGATCCAGAGGAGGAGGAGCATCTCTTCCACTCCCAGATGTGGGTAAAGGGATCCCCGTCACAGTTTATTATCGACAGCAGGAGCCAAAAGAACCTCATTTCGGCAGAGGTCGTGAAGCGGTTGGGCTTACCGACCACAACACATCCATAATGGTACACCATAGGGTGGCTTCACCAATGACAGGATCTTCGTGTGAGCCAACAGTGTCACCTTCCATACAACATCAAGCCCTTCACGGATGAAGTATTGTGTGACATTTCTCCCCTTGAAGTTTGTGTTGTATTTTTAGGAAAACCATACTTTTGGAAGCGACATGCTATATATGAATTAAGGCCCCGTGTTGTTATTTTTACTTTGGGAAATAATTTTTACAGGATACCAGAGGTAGCACTGCCTACCGCCATCTCTTTGGTTACTGCAAAATAATGCAGTAAGCTCATTTCCACAACCGGGAAATTTTTTTTCTTGATGATATACCCTCAAGTAAAGAAGAAGACGGTTGCCACGACCTCTAGACAGGTCCCCTCTACACGACAACTACAGATGGACAAGATCGTGGAGGAGTATGGGGACATCTTCACCTCCCCTGCAGGGGTTCCTCTGCACTGTCAGGTCAAGCAGTACATCGATCTGACCCCAGGTACACCATTTCCCAATGGACCAATCTATTGGCGCTATGTTCTATAGAATGATGAAATCAAGAGGAAAATTCAAGAGTTTCTACAAAAAGGTCACATTCGTCTGAGTTCATCGCCAAAATCATGTTTGTACAAAAGAAGGATGGGACTTGGAGACTCTGTATTCACTATTGGGCACTCAACAAGATCACTGTCCATAATAGGTAACCGATCACATGGATTGATGACATCCTGGACCAAATGAAGGAGGAAAAATATTTGAGAAAGATCAATTTGAAGTCAGCATATCACCGGGTACCAATCGAACCCTCTGATGTGTGGAAGACTGCCTTCAAAGCCAAGGAGGGCCTTTTCAAATGGTTGGTTATGCCTTTCGAATTGATGAATTCTCCTGCAACCTTCATGAGGCTAATGGATGACATATTGTGATCATTCACGAACTCATTTGTAGTGGTATACTTGGATGACATCCTGATCTTCAGCCAAAGTTGGGAAGAGCACCTCCACCACATTCGACAGGTTCTCCAGACACTATGGAAACACAAGCCATGTGCCAATTTGGAGAAATCCACTTTTGGCATGACTGAGGTTCAATATCTGGGATAAATTATTGATGAACACGGGGTACATTTGGATACACCCAAGATCCAAGTCATTCGGGATTTCCCATCTCCAACCACTCTGACAAAGCTTTGCAACTTTCTAGGTCTACCCAACTTCTACCGTAGGTTCTGGTCTAAATCTCAACAGAAGGCATTCATAGAGTTGAAACATCACCTCTACCTGGCACTAGTGCTCACATTACCAGACTTGTAATAACCATTTGAGGTCGAGATAGATGCCTCTGACTATGCAATTGTGGCAGTCCTTACTCAACAAGGGCATCTAGTGGCATATCACAATGAGACACTTTCAGACACAACTCAGAAGTATCCCACTTATGAAAAAGATATGTATTCCATTGTCCAGGCCTTTCGAAAATGGAAGCATTACATTTTGGGTAAGGAAATGTTCATCTACACAGACCACCGACCCCTGTAGTTCATACAAACCTAAGAGAATTACAGAATGATCGCCATCAGAAGTGGTCCACATACCTGCAACAATTTCATTTGAATATCAAGTATAAGAAGGGCAACACCAATAATGTTTTAGATTGCCTTAGTCGACCAGTGTTCATAGCGTTAACCACCGTTTTCAACTCTTGTGGGCATGAGACTTCTGATTGGCCACTTCTCTACAAAAGCAACCGAAAATTCAGCCACACATACCAGACACTCTTGGAGGGTCATCATGTTCTAGATTTTCACCTCTAGAATGCCCTGTTATACCACCTCAGTCACCTTTGTGTTCCTTCAAGCAAGTGTGCCAAGATGATTTGGGAAGCACACTATAGTTAGGATGCTGGGGATTTCGAGGTCGAGAAAATGGTTGTAGTAGTGCAGAAGTATTTCTATTGGCCGAATCTTTGACAGGATGTAGGTAAGTACGTCAGATAATGCACTACCTGCGTCATTGCCAAACTGACCATCAAGAAGAAAGACCTATATGCCCCACTGCCTACCCCTAGTTAAACTTGGGAATCCATATCCATGGAGTACATGTGAGGCCTTCCTTCCACTAAGCATCGAAATGACTGCGTTTTTGTGGTCATCGATAAGTTCTCGAAGATGGCCATTATGGTGGCTTGAAAGAAGAATATCACAGCAGAAACCACTACTAAACTCTTCTTTGAATGAGAGTGGGTACAATTTGGGACCCCATAGTCTATCATCTCAGATTGGGACAACAGGTTCCTTAGTACATTTTGGTCCAGTCGTTGGTCGATGCTGGACACCAAACTCACTAATTCCACAGCCTTCAATACTCAAATTGATGGATAGATAGAGGTTGTCAACAGGATGATCATACACATTCTATGCATGTACAACTCAAAGCATCGATGCACATGGGACAAGAGCCTCCCCTATGTTCATCACAGCTACAACTGGGCTCTCCACAGCTCACTTGGCCAAAAACCTTTTCAGGTGGGCTTGGGATTCCAGCCACTATGTCCCATTGATGTGGCCATGCCATTTGCAGCTACTCACGCAGATTCGGCTAATGTCTAGTCCGAAATAGATAAGGCGAACAACTTCATTGAGAACATCCAACATATTCAATAGTAAGTCCATGACATTCTAGAGAAATCAAATGCCAAGTGCAAGTAGTGACATGATAAAAATCGGGTGCCACACAAGTTTCAGGTGGGTTACCCAGTATGGTTGCATTTGAAAAAGGAATGCCTTACTGAAGCCTAACAGAAACTCAAACCACTCTGATATGGTCCTTACACCATCACCAAGGTTGTGGGAGACAATGCATTTGAGTTCAACATTCCCCCATTCCTTGGCCTGCTCCAAGTGTTCAATGTGGACCTTCTTCGGCCATACTTTCCACCATTACTAGACACATCCAACATTGCAGAACAACTCACACCCACAGAGTTAAAACCAAATTGCATGTAACAAGTTGCAATTGATTAGATCATGGACACACAGATCAAGCACACTCGCCAATAGAATATCCAATTGCATCAAGTTGTCAAAGCAGGGCAACTCCTTCACCAGGGCAAGTGGCTCACCAAGGACCAAGTTCAGCAGAAGTTCCCTCATCTCATGGAAGAACTCAACGCAATGGGGACCATTGCTTCCGAAGGGGGGAGGAATGATCCAGGTAGATATTGGTGGCCACCCAAGAATTCCACTTGGACCCCCATCATTTCTTCTCTCAGTTTTTTAGTTTCTTTAATTGTAGAATGGTTTACTATTTTCAGCAGTTTTTTGGGTCCTAAACTTCTGGAGCCATTTTGAGGCCCTAAATGACGTTTTTTTGGAAATTTACTGGCCATCAATGTTTTGTCTAAAATGGTATTTTTCATCATATTCCTCAAAGAGATCTGTCCAATGGGCTATCATGCACGTCAAATGGAGATAATATGACCAAGTTGTAACCCCGAGAAGTTGGTTGTCCAACTCACCCCAACGGGGCCCATAAAATCTTGGTGTTACATCTCCTCGGGTTAGTGTTTTGGTTGTTTAGGGTTTGCTCTTATTGTTAAATAATAAAAATTCCCTTTGAGCCTCATTGTAAGGTAGTTCAGTGGCATGTAGGCGCCACATCTCTGCTCAGAGAGAAGCTACCATCACCCTAGCTGGTTTATTTCCATTCATGTTTATAAGCATATTTCACTATTTTACATTAATGAAATGAAGTATTGTCTCCACTGCATCTTTGTGTTTACGATTATCTCTATAATTTTTTGCATTCCTATTTAAATCCAGATCAAGATAGGTTCATGTATAATGTTAGGAGGGAAAAATTACATCATTTAGGATCCGACATAATAAAAACCCTCTTAGAACAATTAGGGATGAGTGGATTGGTCTCCTTGATCTCATGAGTAGAGGTGATGTATACCAATTATCATTTGAATAAATTTGTGAAACATGCAAACACATATCAAGAAGAAGGGCAAGAGCAGGTAAATCAGCATCAAGATCGGTAAGTCAAGCTAAACTTTGAAATTTGTTTGATGATTTTATAACAAAAATTCTTAGAAAGCTAACCAAACAGGTAGAAATGTTAAGAATGCAAGATGAAGAAAAATAAGATGCTCATAATTGTGTTGTCCATGCAGAATCCCATGATGTTAAACATTGCCCATGATTACCCAGGTTGAAGGAAGTTTACCAAGAGGATAATGGGGCAAGTCAGTTGCCAATGCAGTTATGTTATGTAGCTCCAAGAGGGGCATTGTTATCGGGAAATCTAGTGTCTATGCAGAGCTGCTAGTCCCACTAAGATAGGTAGCTATCTTAGAAACAAACTAACTAAAACTACTTTCTCTTTCCTTTATGAGAAGTAGATAAGAGGGGAACGAAGGACACCAACCTCAGTCTTGCACTTGGTCCCTTGCTTGGTTCCTCTCCCTTCTGGCAGATCCTTGCCGCTTCTCCTTCGTCTACACAGCTTCATAGATCACCTGTGGAATCAAAGCAACATAATACTATCGAAGAAAAGAGATCTACAATCATAAACAATATAGGACCAGACATATATTGACCACACAAATGCATATATCATCAAACATACAAGAATGTGGAGGAAAACTTGAATAGCTTTATTAATATCAAGAATAGCAAAGAGGATTACAACGAATTGTTCTAACCCAGCGTCATCCTCTCAGCGTGGAATCCCTTCTTCACCTCATGAAAAGCTTAGATCACCCAACACTATGATATTCCACCAAGAAACCAGTAGCACTTCCTTACAAGATACAAAGTTCCAGCCTCTGGATCTCTGGGATGAGGGATCCATATATATATTTGCAAGGGGGTGAGTCAAATTTTGGGATTTTGATTAGTGTCCTCTCTCTGATAGTTCTTAATTCCACTTTGAGATTGATGATCTCTTACTCATCCCTGGGCGAATTCAGAGAGGCAAGTGTTACAGGAGAAGTTTCTAGAAGATTCCATGATGATCCACCTTGCAAATTGTCTCTACCATTTCTCTACCCTACAGAAGGGCTTTCCAGTATGCATCGCACCCTTTACACTGAGGAGGTGGGATGCATCGCACCTTCTGCACTGGGCAGTCTGTATGGTCTGGTTTTGACCAGTTCTGAGCAGTTTTCTGTGGAGAACTTCTGAGAGATGATGTAATCAAATGACCTTTTTCTTTTAGGGTGTAAAGGAACACTTCTAGGGACTTAGGAGCCCTTGGTTTATGGACATGTATGATTGGGATTGCAGTGCCCAAAATTTTCTATAACAATTTCCCCCTAAAGCATGAGGTCATTAATCTTTTGATGTCGGGTGAAATGCTTTATCATGAGGATCCAAAGTTTTTTCGAGCTGGTAGGCGACCTGTAATAAGATACAATACAATACATTATCTTCATAATACTTTTCATGATCTAGCTGAGGCGGGCATTCCCATGCTCAGATTTATAAATTCATTTTCATGTACATAAGACAGACAATCGTCTATGTGGCAGACTGATGATTCTGATAGAGCCATCATCCTTTGATTTGGATGATCATCTGTGCAACAATGATGTACATTTGATGTCTTTATTTTCCTTAATATATCACAGACCGAATGGATGAAACTAGATCCGGGGTCTTCAAACTCATCCAATCCTTACTCAGAGTACAAGTCGATGCATGTGAAAGATGTTCTGGAGTCGAACATGGAAAGACATCGCCTAATTACCAGCCAATGATGTAAGCTATTAACAGGCGCGAGAGGAATCACCAGTAATGATGATGACCCTCAAGGTACTACAGTACAATTCGCATGGTGTGAAAAAGGGGACTTGGCATCGAACACCACACAAAATCTTTTGGTCGAAGGCCATTGATGTAAACCTCTCATCGGAAGTGAGAAACTTGCCATTGAGGCATGCAAGCTTCAAAGTACTGAAAGGGTTGTTCCTAGGTCGACTTCTTGGATAATGAGCTAATGTCAACAAGAAGTGACCTGTCGTAGGAAGGCTTCAATGAATCCCACATCTATGACACAGAATGGAGAAAATGATTTTGGAGGTGAAAACGATCTGATGATACAGGGTTCAGGGTGGCGGTCATGAAAGAATGGAGTGTGAATGTATTGCAGCGGATAAGACACAGGTGCATTCTCTGAGCGACTTCTCTTGAACATACTAGCGACACTGACATGGATTGGTAGCATTAACCCCAAATATGGATGGTGCAATGGACCAATGGTGATGTGACCGGTGAACAGAATAACCCAACCCGACTCGGACGTGGAGTGAAAATGTCATGTTCAAGAGCAACCTTGCTACCAAAAAAGTTTCTTCAAGTTTTCTTCCCAATTTTTCCCCAGTCATTGCTGACCAGTACCTCTTTATTTTTGTCAAGCTTGAGGAGGATAACATATGCTTGTTCTATAATTTTCTCTTCGGGCAAACTCGTCGCTATATTATAATGAGCCTAGCAACAGTGAAACTCGTTCTTGTTTGTATGGACAAGTTTGTCACTATTCAGTTTTAACGAGTTTAATGACAAAGATAACTCGATCCATTTCAATTTTAGAGAGTCTGAAAGGGACGTAAAGGAAACTACAATAATCCTTTTTCGTCATATAATCCCTTAAGTCTGAAAAAGTATAAAACAATACAAAAGGGATGAATTTTGAGTAATTTTAATGAGCCGAACAAAACAAGCACTCGATCCTTTTGTGTAATAATCCCTCAGGTCCAAAAATATTAAAATCTAGAGGAGGGATAGCACTTTTGGTAAGTTTAACGAGTTGGAGAGGCCAATTGCTCAGCGATATTTTCATATTTTACGGGTCAGATGAAAAGAGCTTAAAGGAGTCTCATTTTTTGAGGAACGAGTGATAAGTTTGGGTAGCAGCTGATTCTAGGTAAGGCTTGGAATTTTCCAATTATGGCAGTGTCATAAGGATGGCTAACAGGATCACTCTTCGCAGCTGTTCCTCAAAAGGAGTAAACAATCAAATGGAGGTGAATGACCGGCTAAAACAAAGTGGAGGTGATGATGAGAACATGACCAGGGCGTAAACGCTGATGATAATGCATTCACAATGGTTATTTACCAGAAATTGGTTCATTTTTTAATGAGCTTAAACTTTGGGGGAAACATTTGCTCATTGCTTATGTTTAATTTTTAACGAGCTTGAAATCCACATAAAACCTGCTTGTGAGAATGGTCATTGATTATTTCATTTCACCATTAACCACTTTGTTCCTTCAACGGTTGTACTGCCTGTTCAATTGCTTCATTAAACTAATTAGAAATGAACAATATGAGTTAAAACACTAATATTTTACTTCAAATTCGTGAAAAGTAATTTAAAAGTGGTTTTTACCATTCATTTTGCCATTTCATTTGAACTTTGGTTTGTTGGAGCTCTGGAGGTGCTTTTCCCCTTTGATTTTCACCAGATAATTATGGGAGATTCTGTGGATGATTTTCGGCGCCGTCTGGACCAGGTAGGAGCTAACCTAAGCTCTTCAGTTGCATTCCTTCCTTTTTGAATTTTGAGCATGTTTCCCTATTTTTCTGAGTCCCTGGGATTTGAAAAATTCACCCTCGCTCTGTTGCACCCTTTCTATATCGAAAGGTGCAATGCATACTAGCTTGGCCATTGGCCAGGTAGTATGCATCTCACCCAGTACACTGCTAGGGTGCGATAGGCGCGAGAAGGCAAACTTTTGCACTGTTTTCTCATGAAATGTTTGCCCATTTTTTGCCAAATCAGGACCTTGACTCTCCTCTTGCTTGTTTTACAGGGATTCATCAGACCAAAATGGTTGTTACATGGCGAGAATGTGAGCATGAAGAAGAGGACATGGTTTCTTTACAACATTAGGTTACGGTAACTCCACTGCAGAACTGTGTCCTGTTCAAGTTTTTCCGCGTCTCTAGCATGAGGCAACAAATCAACTTGTTGCAATATCTTCTCGATGCATGGGATCCTACCAACCAGGTGTTTCAGATCAGAGGCAAATCCATCCCCTTGACTGTCATGGACATCTATTTTTTGACCGATTTATCAAGGCGTGGTGCCCCTCTTTCGTTATCAGGTTCCACCCGTGGGGACGAATCCGTGAGAGATTATATTCATTGATATTTTAGATAGGGATCTCAACCGAGTAGGGACGGCAAGATCAACATCTGAGATGTCACTGACCGGTCTTTGAGGACCATTCTGTTCACTTTTGCTAGACTGGCTAGTAGTGCGGCTCTTCACGTGGCTAACAGGTCCTATATCCTATATGCCTTGGAATGCCTTGAACCAAAGTGTTCAACTGGTGTGACGCAGTACTCCCGATGATGAAAGAACAACTAACCAAGGTAAAAAATGGAAAATCCAAGAACTTCAGCTATGGTTCTATTTTGACCACTTTCGCCTTGGAAAAGGTACCACTGATGTAGCCGCAGTACATTTCACTTGGCTTACCTCCACCGACTGAGCCACGGATGCAGAGATGGGTTGACCTTATGGCCCAACATGCTGGTCAGCCCCTGGTTTCCTTTTCTGATACCTTCTTCGAGTGGTTCGACCATTAGGAGATGGTTTTTTCAGAGTATCCATATGCTAGAATGGATTTCCGGGGTGACCCAGATTTGGTGCTGCCAACTGGTGAGCAGTGGGGTGCTATCGGTAAATTATCTAACCATGTCTCTGTTTATCATTTCTTTTATAATGTTCTTGTGCTTTCTTCTATCAAGAATAATCAAAACTCATGTGCTCATGTAGATACTGGACCAGTTCGACCAGTAGTATGTCTTAGAGAACCAACTACCGTTCCAGGAGGAGAGGCTGTGGGGAGGGCTATCCTTCACGACCTTGATGTGGCCGAGACTCTTTCAAGATTGCAGGATAAAATTGAGGGCCTCACTCTTGGTATTCTGAAGGTGAGGACTAATGATCTACCTTTGAGGTTGCAGCGACATACTACTGGTGTGTCGAGTCAATGGACTAGGCTTTTACGCATGATTGCACAGGTGGTGACTTGTTATCACCAGCATCATTAGACTAGGGTGCCCACTAGCATTTTGAGTTTTGGGTCATTTGATCGATTTTGTCTTGGTTACAGAACATTATATATAAAACATAAACAGTTATATATACATTTTTTATTTTCGGAGCTTTATTTTGGTTGAGTTACATGATCTTGATAGAAATATTGATGAAATGCTTCTTTTATAAATGTTCCAAATGTCTATCTAACACATAATTTGCCAATGAGTCTATTAATGTGTTTAAGTTTCTAGAAATATGTTGATATTGAATAGAATCAAACTGCCTTTCAAAAATCTTGACCCTTAGGAACATGCGATAGATAGCTGGATTTCGTACGGAGTAGATACCAGTGAGCTGTAGGATGACGAGTTGTGAATCTAGCCTGACGATGAGTTGGTGTATGCCACACGTAATGGCATCAGAGAGGAGCTCTATCAATGCACTATATTCAACAATATTGTTCATTGACAGACCAATACATACCCCTCTGAAACTCATTAACTCGCCGCTTGGATCGAAGATGGCCCAGGCCACAGAAGATACATTCCGCAAACTACGACTCGCTCCGTCAGCATATCCAAGAAATGATTCCAATAGGTTCAACATCTGCAACAATGTAAAAGTGGATCATTTAACCAAAACAATTACCCTTAGCAAAAACAAAAATGTAACAAAAGCATAGGGGTTACTATCTTGAGTCAAGCATAGTAACGCTTAAGGTACAACCCATTTTGGGGTTGCGCCAGTGGAATCCCATGATAATCCACTAACTCGTAGGCTCCTTTTGCTAACACGTGCTTAACAATATAGGGGCCCATCCATAAAGACTTGAATTTGCCTGCTCCCAATTTATGGGATTCCTGGTCGTAAAGTAAGACCAGGTCACCTTCTGAGAAGGCACAGGTTTTGACATTCTTGTCGAACTGCGCCTTGACTCATTTCTTATGGGCTTCGTTAGCCAAAGTGGCATCACGATAGGTTTCATCCAATTGGATTAGTTCCAAGAAACGAGCCTCCCCTTTTGATGTTCCGGGGAGAAGGTCGACTGCGAGTTTGAGGGATGAGATTTCACACTGAACTGGTAAGATTACTTCTAGGCCATACACTAGTTTAAAGGGTGTAAACCCAGTTGCATTCCTTACCAATGTCTGGTACACCCACAAGACTGAGTACAGGATCAGGTGCCAACTCCTTTTGTGGACTCTAATCATCCTTTGCAGCATCCACTTCAGGACCTTCTTGGTTGCCTTAACTTGTCCATTGGCCTACCGGTAATATGGAGTAGAGCTGTCGTGGGACAGCCCTAATTTGGCATCCAATTCAACCATCATGTGATTGCGAAAATGTGATCCATGATCTGTGACTATGGCCTGTGGATCGCCGAATCTGGAGACTACATGATTGAAAAAGAAGAGGGCAGTCGTTTCACCACTATTGTTTAATGTAGGCATTGCTTCGGCCCATTTGGTAAAATAGTCTACTACGACTATGATATACCCATGCCCCTCGGCTGAGGTGGGGTTACATGTCATGAAATCTCTACCCCATTTAGCAAATGGAACAACAACAAGTACTGGTTGCAGAGGTGCGGGTGGTATTCTGGTTTTTCAATCAAAGATTTGACATGCATGGTAACTTCTGACTACGGTTATGAAATCTTTGAACATTGTTGGCCAGAAGTATCCTGCTCGTAAAATATTTTGCACCGTAGCATAACCAGATTGATGCGCCCCACACACGCCTGAATGGCAATCATTCAAGACTTTTTTGGCCTCCTCATGGGTAAGGCACCTCCTCAGAACTATATCGACACAACGACGGTAAAGTCTGTCGCCGACGATCATGTAGTCTTTTGCTTGGTATCGAATGCATCTTTGTTCCGAACGGGAGACATTAGACCTATATGTTTGGGTTTGGAGATAGATTATTATGTCTCCACACCGCGGATTGCTTGAAGATATCAGAAACAAAGATTCGTCCACGATTGCTTCTTCTGAGGTTGCATCATTGGACGACGATGAGAGATCGCATAGTAATTCCACGAAAACCAAGGATTTCTTCGATTTGGATTTTACAAATTCCAAATCAAACTCTTGTAGAATTTCTATCCATTTTGAATATTTTCCCCCCAGCAACTGTCGCGACAATATATAAGTCATGGGGTTGCAATCTAACAAAATGGTAGTTTTCCGAAAGAGGACATAGTGTCGAAATCTTTGTATCGCTTGAACAGTTGTGAGAGCTAGCTTTTCAACGTAGGAGTACTTTCTTTTTGTATCATTTAAGTTCCTACTCAAATAATATATAGGATGTTCAATTCCATTGTCTTCTTGAACTAAAACCATTACGATGGTCGTATCTGTTGTATCCAGATACAGGTTAAAGTCTTTTTGATAATCACGAGCGTACATTAATTATGCTTTTATTAGGGATTCCTTTAAAGCATCGAAGGAAGCTTGCACGACCTGATCCCAGACAAAGGGTACTTCTTTTTTCAATAGATGAGTATAACCTTTTGCAAGTGTGGCGTAATTTGGAATGAACCTCCTCAGAAAGTTTGCTTTCCCTTGGAGTTTCTGAATCTGAAGCAAATTTGAAGGTGGAGGCAAATCAATGATTGCCTGAACCTTACATGGGTCGAGACGAATCCCATCTTTTGAGACCACAAAGCCAAGTAAATGGCCAGAACTGACATAAAATAAACATTTGTGTGGGTTGAGTCGTATCTTGTAGTGTCGGCAATGTAGATATTGCTCTCAAATGCTGCGGATGATTGGTCCGCTTTTGCGAATGTGTCGGGAGATCATCGAGATATGGTTGAATGATGTTTGTGATGTCATGGAACACATAATTCATTACCCTCTGAAATGTTGCCCCTGCGTTCTTTAAACCAATGGGTAGCTTGCGGTATGCAAATGTGCCCCACGGACAAATAAATGCAGTCTTTGACTGGTCCTGTGGGCGGATATTTATTTGATTATACCTGAAAAATCCATCCATAAATGAAAAGATTTCACATCCGGCGTATTCATCAATTATCTAGTCAATAAAGGGTGTAGGGTAGTTTTCTTTTGGACAAGCTTGATTTACATTCCTATAATCGATTCACACTCTAATCGTTCCTTGTTTTTTCATTACAGGAACAATATTTGATACCAAATCGGTTAGAGGAACTGGGTAAATAAACCATCATGGAGAAGTTTTTCAACTTCTGCCTTGATGGTAGCGGCTTTCTTGGGGTGCACCTGTCGTAGCCATTGTCGTACCGGTTTGACATATGGATACATCTTAATTTCGTGTTCAACGATGATTGAGTCAATGCCTGGCTTTTCATTATACGACCAAGCGAAGACATCTCCGAACTTGCGAAAAAGAGAGTGACATATTTCGAGTACTGAAGAAGAACAAGATTTGCCAACATGCATATTCTCTACAACATTCGTTTTGGTTGAGATATTTATGGAGATAGTCTCTTTAATATTGGACAAGTTTCGCTCAGAATCCACCGTGTTTACAGTATTTGATAGGAAATAAAAAACTGAGGGATGATGAAGTTCACTAGGAGTGTCTTCTTGATAATCCGGAAGATGGGAACGATGGTGTAATCTTCCCATGGTGCCCCGTCAATTATCATTGACTGAACAATTCCTTCGTCTGTAGAATGTACTTGTGACCAAGGATCTGAAGGGGTACAATATTCCTTAGACCTATCTATCCAAACTCTTGATGAGTGTTGGTTTGGGTTTGCCTCCCATGCCAAAAACATTGATTGCTACAATATTTCTATTGGGCTTGGAGGCAATGCTTGCAAATGATCCATGTTAATATCGTTTTCAGAGATCTTTTGAATAGAAGATATCATATTGTAGGCTCCCACTGTTGCCACTTCCGTCGTATTTATTGGAGGTGGTAGGGAAAAAGTCCCGATTAATATAGGTTCTTTTAGTAGGCATACTCTGATGTTTTGAAGCGAATTAGGGCTTCCATGGATCATCAGAATGCTTCCCATAACTTGTGAACTATTGGGGAGAAATGTTTGTTGGTCGACGATTGTAATACTT
This sequence comes from Pinus taeda, assembly GCA_000404065.3. Classification (NCBI taxonomy): domain Eukaryota; kingdom Viridiplantae; phylum Streptophyta; class Pinopsida; order Pinales; family Pinaceae; genus Pinus; species Pinus taeda. The sequence continues at coordinate 55,855 of APFE031747213.1, forward strand.
CTTTGGAAGGGAAATGGAATCTTCCTGAAGTAGGTCGACACAACAACAACCATAGCATATATCCAGGGCCTTCCTAGTAGGATGTTGTAATCGAGGAATCTGTCGATCCGTTCAACATCAATTTCTATTGTTTCTCCCCCCAGTTCGACTTGCAAGTTACTTAAAATCCCATATGTGGTGTATGTTCGTCCATCAAATGCTTTTAACATCGTCGAATATTGCAATAAGGGTGGAGACCCTAAAGTTTTCCAGCAACTCATCGACATAATACATGGAGATGAGCCCTCATCAATAATTGCTCAATGAACAGTTTTGTTGAGGTCTTTCACTTGAATGAGGAAAGATAGTTGAGCTGGTAATTGAGGGTCATATCCTTTGTGATTAAAGGACACAAGATTGCAATCCGTTGGGTCAATCCCACCTATCACTAATAATAAAGCCTGCTTTTAGGAGGGGCAATTTTGCAGTACCTCAAGTGTCGACATAGCGAATGGTGATTGGGCCAGATCCTCCACTATATTATAATGTTGTGCTGCTCTGGCGCGAGGATTAAATGTCAATTTGTGTACTACCCCCTTTGGCGGCTTTATCGTTAGTTCTAGAATGATGGGTGGCACAACTTCGGTCGAAGTTGTTGTCGAACTATAGGTTGATCATTAGCCTTATTTTCTGACAGCTGTGGATTCCCGTAATCTTTATTCCTTGTCGATATCAAAGCATCATTTTACTGCTTCGAAACCAACAAAATTAGCACTTGGGATGGGGAAGCATTGTCACTAGCAACCAGATTTGTTCCTGGATTTGGAAATGGATCAGTCAATACTACCGAGGTTTTTGAATTCTTGAAGAATTTTCTAAGCTAAGCTTGATATGGACACTCTCTTGTCCAATGTTCCTCATCACATATAAGGCATGGGCGATTTGGTTTCCTATCTCCAGAAGGGTTTGCAGAATATTTTTTAGGGGACAACTCCTCCTCTTTCTTCTTCTTCCATTTATTTTTCTTCTTGCCTCCTGGTTGCTTGGTTTCTTTGTCTTTGTCAGTCATTACGACATTTACTTCCAAGGCGAGAAGTTCATCATTTGCATTTTTACCTGAAAATGTACGGGCCTTCTTTGACTTAGCCTTTGCGGGTTTCATCTACACAGCTTCAAAGATCACCTATGGAATCAAAGCAGCATAATACTAGCAAAGAACAAAGATCTACAATCATAAACAATATAGGACCAGATATATATTGACCAACAAATGCATATATCATCAAACATACAAGAATGTGGAGGAAAACTTGAATAGCTTTATTAATATCAAGAATAGCAAAGAGGATTACAACCAATTGTTCTGACCCAACGTCATCCTCTCAGCGTGAAAGCCCTTCTTCACCTCATGAAAAGCTTAGATCACCCAACACTATGATATTCCACCAAGAAACCAGCAGCACTTCCTTACAAGAAACAAACTTCTAGCCTCCGGATCTCTAGGATGAGGGATCCATGTATAGATTTGCAGGGGGGTGAGTTAGCTTCTAGGATTTAGATTAGTGTCCTCTCTACGATAGTTCTTGATTCTACGTGGAGATTGATGATCTCTTACTCATCCCTGGGCGAATTCAGAGAGGCAAGTGTCACAGGAGAAGTTTCTAGAAGATTCCATGACAATCCACCCTGTAAACTGTCTCTGCCATTTGTCTACTCTTGCTCATCACACCCTACATAAGGGATTTCCAGTATGCATCGCACCCTTTACACTAAGCAGGTGGGATGCATCACACCTTCTGCGCTGGGTTGTCTGTATGGTCCAGTTTTGACCAGTTCTGAGCAGTTTTCTGTGGAGAACTTCTGGGAGATGATGTAATCAGCTGACCTTGTTGTTTTAGGGTGTAAAGCAACACTTTTAGGGACTTAGGAGCCCTTGTTTTATGGACATGTATGATTGGGGTTGCAATGCCCAAAAATTTCTATAACATACATGGCAACCTTTTTAGATTGATACGATATAAAAGCATAATTCATGAGGACTAGAAGGTAGCCGAGAAAATGTAAGTCAAAGAACCAATTTATCTTGAGTTTGGGAGCCGAGCCTCCTTAATTTTAAGGAAGCCGTTGGAGACTTTAGTCGTATAAGTAGATAGGCCTGGGACCTCATTAGGATTCAAGTTTTTGATTGTAAAACTTTACTCTATTTTCAAGATGCAAGACTTGTGAGAGTTTTTGATGTAATCCATTATTCTAATAATAACAATGAGTTTTTCTTTGAGCGAGCACTGAGTTAACTCAGAGGGTTGAAGCTCTTCTGTTAGGGCCTAACCCTAGAAGCTAAGGCTCCTCTTTATTGTACATATATGCTAGCATAGATTCTTATTTTAATCGTTCATTTTCTTAAGTAGTCGAATTTCCATTACAACAGTGTAGAGTACATTGGTTGTGTTTTAGATTTCTAGTTATCACATGAGCTCTAGAGTTTGTTGTCCTGATTTAGTACTTGGTTCATTTGATTTCTAGCACCTTCAATCACTCTCTTTCTGTAATATATCTCACTCATAATTTCCTTCGGCAGAGAATGCTTAAACATGAGCCATTAAATCACATCTTGATCAAATTATACCAGTAGATTTCCTTACCATCTGATCCACAAAAAACCTCACCAATCACTATCTGATTCATTTCAATGCTTGAATTTATGCACTTCAAATACCCACCATCGATCTATCTCTCTTGATCCAACGACTACCACATCACCTCAATACTTTATGCCCTCCAAATCTCCACCGTCGATCAAACTTGCACAATCTGAGGGCTATCACGCAATCTCGCATGGATTCTTGCACTACCAATATCTGACCTAGAGCACCTGAGAAAAGTGGTTTCCCCTGCTACGTGTCACTGAGTTAGGCTAACCATGTAAAATTTTAGAATTTCGCTTACACCTTTGAGGGTGTTATCACTCAAGTTGTTCCCCAGGAAAATTCTAAAGGAGGGAATACAGTCGAGGTAACCACAAACCAATATTTTAGATGCATATTCTAGCCAATCTGCATCGAGAGAGGGCTCTCTCTTTATAATTTAGCTTTGTTTTTAAGGTATTTTAGGCTAGTTATGTAGTACAAAGGTTTTATTGATTTTTGGATGGTGATATTCTACAAAACAGGGATGTAAAATCTGAGAAGTTCAGTCCATTGGGCTAGTGGAGTCATCTACTGAATATGGTTTCTTTGACAGAGGGAGGTACTACAGAGCAAGGTAATCAACCATGAAACAATTTGTAAGCTGAAATCAGGTGGGATGGAGTCAGGGGGTGAAGGGAAACTAAGAATCCTTCATCATGCTGACAGAGGAAAAGTGGATGAATATTTTCAGGGAGCAGTTAAGAATTCCTTGGTTATATTCAAGATGTAAGAACCAGGGGAAATAGGAGCAGTTAAGAATTCCTTCTTATGCTAATTCTGAAGAAAACATCAATAATAATAGAGATTGAACACAGAGTACAGTTAAGCAAGTTCTGGGTTATTCTTCTTCCCTGTTTTTAAGATTATGAACATATATGATATATAAAAAACACAGAAAACTGTAAAACATGAGTTAAAAAGGCTTATTGATCCATGAAATAAGTCGAGAATTCTGCAACATGGTCCTCAGCCATCAATTCCATATCCAGAGAGTTTAATAACAATGCATTCCAGCAACCTTTTATTCAAAAGAGTTCTTAGAGTTACAACGCAATTCCCGAAATGTATCACCAACCCCTAATACTTCACTTAGGGAGGTATTTGTACAAAAATGTTTACAAAATATCTCAATGAGATAATATCTAGCAATAACTTCTTTCACCCACTCTACAGGGGAAGTAAATGATCTTGGGAACAGGAAGAAATAAATGTAGAGGTGAATGTCGCTGTGCTGGCCACCCAATTGATAAGGTGCGTTGATTGTTCGCTCGATGAGTCAGCCAATGAATGCTTTACTGACATTCTGCGCAGCTTGCTTAGCTTTTAATAGACCGCTGCCCAACACGATTTTTATCTGTTCTTTTTCTCCACTTCGTGATATATGTTATATCCCTGAAAAAAAAAAATCGAGACACGCCTACAGGATTTCCAACATTCTCTGCCACCACTGTTCATCTCGCAATTGGTGTCTTCATAGTTTTATTAGAGTTTCATTAGCATCCATGTACCTGAAGAAAGTAGGTTGGATTGTGAAAATATGTCTTACTTCATGCTCGATATAAAACAGATTTTCTAAATTGTCATACAGGCTCTGTCCAGATGGGAGTGTTTTCTCTCCTGCAAAACTTGATGATGTTGTGATTTTGTTAGCCACATATGTATTAAACCTATGAGCATATTCTACATGTTTCATCAGTCTATGGTCATTGGTTAATAAACTGGGCAGAACCTTTTCTTGCAAAGCTGTAAACTTCTGCGTGAAGGCATTTATCTCCACTTGCATATCCTGGCACTTCCTCTCTAGATTTTGTATGAAGTTCTTCATGGTCAAAGCTCTTTTGACAGTTAGAATGGTGCATGTCCTGTCCTTGATATCTAGTGCTGCCAGCTCTTCCTTGGTGTGGGTGTTCAAAAAATTTATTAGCCTATTGGCCTGTTCGGGCATGTGTCCCAATAAATTCCTGGCCTTTTGAATTTCCGCTTGAGCTGCTGTTACCGAATCAATCTGCTCATGAATTACTTGTATTGATTTCCATACATTAGTGATGGATTGGCCAATGTTAGTCCACAAAATGCCCTTGATTTCTCCCAGAGGTTTTTCTAAAGAGAGATCATTTCACAATGTCTTTACTTTGTTTTCTAATGCCTTTACCTCTCTTGTCTTTTCTGCCACAGTCATTTTAGATTTGTCATAGCTTATTTCCAACTTGGTCAATTTCTCCTTAGCCTGTTTTAATTCTGATACTTGGAGTTTTAAATCCTCCATAGCCTTTATCAATTCCTCAGTGGTCATGGTAGTGCTATTGCCTGCTCTTGTTGTTGCTAAAGTACTTGGTGTTGTTGATGCTGGGACAGTGGGAGGGATTGGTGTTGTAACTGTGGTAGGAGCAGTTGTAACTGTTGGAGCTGTTTGAGATGCATGGGAGGTCGACACTCCGTACTTTTCCCGTAATGCCTTCTCCAATTCCTGCTCTATCGCGTTTAGTCTTTGATTCATTTTTATTAGCAAATCCATCATGTCTTCTTCTGCTTTTTCTTGCACAACCTCTATGGTTTGTGGATGCATAGTAATTGGCAGCTTCAATTGTTTCTTGAGGGTAGCTATGTCATCCTCCTTCTTCTTTATTAATGCTTTTATTCCCTTGGCATCCTTGGGATCATGTCCCAGCTCAATGATAATTTCTTCCAAGGATTTTATCCTGTTGTCCTTGGCCAAAGAAGATGCCTTTTCCAAATCTAGTTGGGCAGATGCGTTGCTTAGTGAATTCTGCAATTGTTGAGCTAGTATTGCTTTGTCTCCCAATGTGGAGTAGACCATTTTTCTCGGTTTCTTGTGCAACTCAATCTAGTCCAGGGGGTGAATGTCTTTGGCAAGAGCCTCCAGATTTGTTCTAATATAATCAGCTGTTGAATGTGGTTGCTGCACTTTAGGCTTAAAATGACTCAAGATCATCTTTCCTTCTTTAATGTCATATGCAGACATTAACCTTTGCTGTTTGGCGGGGGTCATCTTGAGAAATTGATCATAAAGTTGCATTCTTATTGGTTCATTCTGTGCTTCGATGTCTGTGAATGTTCTTTTAATATCAAACCTTTCCTGCTTTGTGGCCTTGAGGAGGAAACCTCCATACTATACTGTTTCTCCAATTGATGCCTGTGAGAACTGGAGGATGTTGCTACCACTAGGGATGTCTGTGGGTTGGCTACCCTCTGACCTCTTGGGCTTTCTATGATCTCCTCTATAGTTTCCTCTTCAGGTAGAGGATCCACTCTCTGCCTCTTTGCCCCTGGTTGTTCTGCTCGCCCTCTTACAGATGTGGTCTCTTCTCGGTCCCTTTTTCTGCCCTTTTCCTCATGTAGAGGCGTCTGTAATGCTGGTGCCTCTGATGCTTTGATATGGACAAGAGGATTTTTCCCTTGGCCGTGTTCCTTTGATGATGTTGGTTGTTCTGTCATTATGTGCTTCTCTGAATCCAACACCTCTTTTCCTTTAGATGTTCCTGCAGCTGGTGTAGTTCTTTCTTGGGCAGGTTATCATGAAGTTGCAGCAGTTGATGTGCCCACTCCGGTTTGCTGAGACAATTTGAAAGAGACCTGTCTAAAAGAGTCCAGGTCAAGAGTTTGTTCAAGATTTTTCATTACTTGTTCCATATTTTCTTCCTCAGTAATTTGTTCTATCAGTGTGCCCTCTACCCACTCATCTTGATTAGCATACTGCTCTAATTCAGGGATCCTACAATGATCATAGGCTAATAGCCTATTTTTTACCCTTCTATCACAAATGAATCCATTTGGGTCATAGGGTACCCACCAAAAGCTCCTTTTTAATTTGAGTTTTTCATCCAATATCTTTTCAGCATCTTTCCATCCTTCCTTTTTGTTAATGATGAAAGGGCCTAATTGGTTTCTTAATTTCAGCTGAGCTTTTTCTTGGCAGCATAAAAATGAGTCAAATCTGAGTTGATAAACTGCCTGAAGTATTCAAGAGAAAAGAGTCTCATAGGCACATATTTTGGAAGTTTATAGGGGCACAGTTCATAGCCATATATCCTGATATCAGTGTGATTCTGGTAAAAGTACCAGTCACCTATTTTGTAGTTTTTAGAGAGCTGTAAATTTTTCTGCATGTCACCAGAAAGTCTGGGAGGAGGAGTTCTCATTAGCAGATATGAGACTAGATGTATAAATTGATCAATGAATTCATAGTAAGTGTAAGGAGAGTTATGGACTTGATGGAAGACTGGGGTCCAAAAGATTACAGATCTCCTTTCTCCTTTAGTATCCAATTTTCTGATAGGAAACTGAAAACTATTTGTTTGATAGTACAAGAAAAGATGATATAGATATGATGTATACTTGAATACCCCCACTCTTTATAGAATCATGAATTGTTCATGGATTTTATTGGTAATGAAAGTAGAAAAGTAAAATTTGATAACAGGAGGATGTCTTGGAATGAACGTGGACATCAGGGCTAAAATGGTCTCATCAACATACTCACTTGTCTTAAATCCCAGGACATAGGATATCACATCAATAACAAATCTTCTAGCTTCATTGAACCAGACATGGTGAAAAGGAGGTGAATCTCTGGGCTGGCAATCTGGACTCATGAATAACTTGGCAATTCGGCCTATTTCTGCAGTGGATAATTTAGAGCCTTGGTCCAACAAATATTTCATGGAAAGAGGAGTCAGAGGCTGGCTAGGTTTGAAGTGCAACATCTCATTGATTGAGTTAGGAGTTATATAAAAAAGGACAGATCGAGATGGAGACATGATTGCTCTTTGAGTAGGCTCATAATTGGCACAGCACAGGCGAATGATATCTGGAAACACATTTACTGAGGGGAGATAGTATATGGGCAGATTGGATTCCCATATCCCATAGAGATCACTTTTGTTTAGGTGACTATTTCTGATTTCACAAAATGCTTGAAGGTGGTCTTTGTCACCAATTAAATCTTGTATTTGGATGTCCCTATCAGCTAAGGGAAACCACTCTAATTCTTTGTGAGGTGCATTAAGGGGAGAAACATTGAGGGCCACTGGAGCCTCCATTACTCAATCTTCTATGATTTTTCAATTTGAAATTTGAGTTCTTGCAACAAAATAGGTAAAATGATAGTTTCTGGGGGTTTTCTCAGAGAATTGTGGGCCGAAGCTGACTTACATTTAGCTTAGTGGGTGAAATTTGCAGAGGGAGACGAAGTTTGCGAGATTTCTTGGTAAAATGGGCAAAACAATGGTTATGGTGTGCCTTTTTTGCAGGTAAGTTGATGAATTTAACTCAAATTTGGGCGTTTTTTGGATAATTTGCAGAGGAAACTAAAAAATAGGGTTCGGGAACAAAATGTAGGTAAATACCTGTTTTGACCAGTGGACCGTGCGATTTGCAGGTGGTGGACCGAGCTAGAAGACCGGTTTGCAGGCTTGATTTGGCCTGGTGGTGGACGGTTTGTTTAACCACTACTTTGAATGTGAAAGAGAATGCAGAGGTCGTGTAGAGACAATAAGCATAAATGAACAAAAACGTCGTTTTTACGCCTTTTTGACAAAAAATTGATTTTGGCGGGTTTTGGCGTGCTTTGGTCGGGTGACATCAGCATGACGTGGTATTTTGTCATGTAGTGGGTGACTTGGCACTGACATAGCACTGACGTGGTTGCGACATCAGCGGATGATGCGAGGGTGGCATCAAATGTAGGAATTTACAGGGTAAGTTCCTCAGACAGAACACCGAAAGGACACCGCTCACAAACAAATCACAGATCAATACACCAGTATTTTGACGTGGTTAAAACCCTCAGAGAGGGAAACAGTCCACGGCCTGCGCCAACGTGGTTACTACAGGCAATTTATTAATAAAAGAATGAAAAGTTACATAAGCTTCTCTCATGCACGGTTAACCTACAAATGACCCTCCATGCGCTTTAAATAGAATTCATGGACCAATCGGGTGTCAAGCCACGGATCAAGTGTCGGTAATACCGAGGAGAGAATGAACTGTCGGATCACTACATATCGTGACCGTCAGATTGTAAGTTACAAAATGTACAACGGTAAAGAAACACACTTTACCTAACTCTATACCTAACTCTATACTAGACCAAGTTGAACTTAACTATTCCTATGTGTCGGAATATCCTAACATCCCCCCTTAAGAACAACTTGGGATAGGATTGAAGGATTTACAAATATGACACAATAGGAGAAGGAAGGAGGCACTAGAGCCTATCCCCCCTTAGTGACAACTTCCTGAACTCCAAGCATATATCGAAGTTTAGTGAACTTCGCCTCTGTGAGAGCCTTTGTGAAGATGTCTGCAACCTGATCATCTGTTGAACAATATTGCACTTCAAGAACATGGTCATGAATGAGCTTTCTGATGAAGTGCATGTTAAGTTCAATGTGTTTGCTGCGCTGATGCTGAACTGGATCTTTGCGAAGCTGAATGGCACTTTGATTATCACACCAAAGTGTAGTCGGATGCTGCTGCTCAAAGCCCAATTCTAATAGGATCTGACGAAGCCACAAGGCTTCCTTACTAGCTTCCATGGCACCACGATACTCTGCTTCTGCTGACGAAAGAGAAAATGGCAGCCTGTTTCTTACAAGCCCATGTAATAGGTCCTGAACCAAGAGTGAAGACATAACCGGCAGTAGACTTCCGATCATCAGGGTCACCAGCCCAATCAGAATCAGTGAAACCAACTAATAGAGGATCTGCTTTGGCACTGTAATGAATCCCAAACTGTACTGTACCTCGAACATAATGAAGTATTCTTTTAGCTGCTTTCCAATGACTTTCACGGGGGTTTTGCATAAAACGAGCAACAAGGCCAACAACAAAGGAAAGGTCAGGACGAGTATGGGCTAAATACAAGAGTTTTTCTACAAGTTGACGGTATAAGGTAGCATCAACTTCAGGAGAAGTACAAGAGACTGAAAGTTTGACTCCAGACTGAAAGGGAGAAGGAGCTGGCTTACAATCTTCCATGTGAAAATGACGAAGAATATCACAAGCATACTTGGACTGGGAAAGGGAAATACCCTCCTTGGATTGCAAGACTTGAAGACCGAGAAAATAGTGTAAGTGTCCTAAGTCTGTCATTTCAAATTTCTTTTTAAGGCTGGACTTCACATGGTTTATAAGGTTGGGATCACTACCAGTAAGAATAAGATCATCAACATAAAGAACAAGGATGATAAGAGAGTTGCCCACTTTCTTGGTGTAGACAGTATTGTCAGAATAACACCTAGAAAAGCCAGATTCTAAAAGAAAGCTATCCATTTTGGCATACCAAGCCCGAGGAGCTTGCTTGAGACCATAAAGAGATTTCTTAAGTCGACATACAAGGCTGGAGTCTGTTTGGATGAAGCCAATGGGTTGTTCCATATAGATTTCTTCATGCAAGTCCCCATGCAAGAAGGCAGATTTAACATCCATCTGATGGACTTCCCATTTTAAAGAGGCAGCAAGGGAAAGAACAAGGCGGATAGAGTTCATTTTGGCAACAGGGGAGAAGGTTTCAGTGTAGTCAATGCCTTCAACCTGTGAAAAGCCCTTAGCAACAAGACGAGCTTTATGTTTATCAACTTTCCCATCTGGTCCATACTTGGTTCTGTAAACCCATTTACATCTAACAAGTTTGCGTCCCTTTGGTAGAGGAACAAGATCCCATGTATCATTTGCCAACAATGAATGATATTCTTCATTCATAGCTGCTTCCCAATGTGAATGGCCTGAAGCTTCTGCAAAAGTGTCAGGATCATGATTTACTGGAGCTTGAGCCAGTAAAGAAGAGGCTCTTTCAAACTGAGAACGTGTACGTCGTTGATCTGTAGGATCACCGGCAAGATCACCTGCTGCATCCCGAGTAGCACGGACCCATCTTCGAAGTTGAGGATCCTGAGAAGGTGGGGGAGGATTATCATCCTCACTTTCATCATCTGAAGAAGAAATGTTTTCAAAAGTAGAAGAGATAGGAAGAGGTGGCACATCCGCCGGACTAGGCTCGCAGGCCGATTTATTTTCATCAAATTTTACATCTCTTCTAATGATAACATTTTTGGACTTAAATGGAATAAGTCTATAACCTTTTACATCTTCAGAATATCCAACAAAAGTACATTTCTCACTCTTAGGTTCTAAAGCTTTATGCTTTTCATCTGGAATATGGGCCCATGCTTCACTTCCAAAAATACGAAAGTGACTTACATCTGGTTTAATGGAACTCCAAGCTTCTTCTGGAGTGATATTCTTTAGAACCTTAGTAGGAGTGCGATTTATTATATAATTTGCACAATTAATTGCTTCGGCCCAAAAACTAAGACTGAGTCCTTTAGATTGCAGCATACAATTAGCCATTTCCTTTAAGGTGCGATTTTTCCTTTCAGCTACACCATTTTGTTGTGGAGTGTATGGAACAGTATGTTGCATTTGAATTCCATTTTCGGTGCAAAAGTTGATGAATGTGTTTTTAACATATTCTCCACCATTATCAGTTCTTAGCTTAAGAATTTGATGTCCAGATTGTTTTTCAACAAAGGCTTTGAAGGCCAAAAATGTGTTAAATACTTCGCTCTTGAGTTTTAAGAAGTATACCCAAGTGCGTCTGGAGAAATCATCAATGAAAGTTAAGAAATACTTGCAGCCAGAGAATGAAGCAACAGGAAGTGGACCACATAAATCACTGTGCACAAGCTGTAAAGGGGCTGAGGCGTGCCAAGAGGCACGTTTTTCAAAACTGTCCCGATGATGTTTTCCGAGTACACATCCGGAACAAACACCATCTCTGCAAGATACCATAGGAAGACCTGTCACCATATTTTCTTTACATAGATGCTGAAGGGAGCGATAGTTTAAGTGACCAAATCGCTCATGCCAAAGTTTGCTCACTTCATCATTATGAGCAACAAATACTGAGGGAAGATTTGATGACCCAAAGTTGTGAAACTTATACAACCTTGTGGAATCATCAGCAATACCAGTAGCTAGAATCTGTTTAGGATCTCTTAGATCCTTGATTACAACATCATGAGGTGAAAATTCAACAATTTTACCTTCACCTGAATGAGTTATCTGATATACAGATAGAAGGTTGCTGGATAAGGTTGGAACACATAATACATCATTAAACTGACCATTGTCTAGATGAACAGTTCCAGTCCCTAAAACATTAAGAGATCTATCATCACCAACATATATATTTTTGGTGTTACAATCATGTAAAGAAGAAAACATGGCTTGTTTTTGGCCATGTGATAAGAGGCTCCAGAATCAATGAGCCACTCATGAGAATGAGAAGAAGAAGATACATTTAATGCATAACCAGACTGAGATGATTGACAACGACATGCAGAAAGTGCCATTCCTGAAGATGAAGTTGAAGTTGAAGTAGAAGAATGCTCCACATGGATGTTATGTTTCTTCATTGCGGCTTCCAAGGCTTCCATCTTCTTAAAGCATTTAGATTCTAAGTGGCCATCTCGATTACAAAAGTTACAATGCCTATCAGTCTTCTTCCATTTGTTTTTATTGGTCTTATCATTTTGCTGAAATGATCTTTCATTTTGAGGCTGAGTTTGCTTAGGACCCTTGTTTGGTTTAGGACCATTCTTTTTAGGATATGACTTCTTAGGATTCTTTAAATTGGGTTGCTGCTGGGCGGCTAACGCTTTCTTGGAAGAGTTTCCAAGATTAAGAAGACCAAGGTGTAAGAGTTTTTCTTGTTCTCTTATTAAAGAATCACAAAAAGAGTCAAAGGAAGGGGCCTTGTAGTCTCTTCCTTGACAAATGAAAGCTTCCCTTGTAGAATGGAAGGTGGAAACAAATACAGAGTAGGCTGGTCCCAACTTAGTAAGGATGGAATAAATAAGGTTACTATCTTCTTTCCTAACCTTAACACCTTCCAAGAGATATCTAAGGGTCTTGAATTTGGACAAGAAATCTTCAATGCAAGAAAAATTATTAGGATCCAATGTAGCAACTCATTTTCAAGTTGATGGGCTCTAATTTCATTTTTAACCCCAAAAACTTTAGTGATTTGTTCCAATGCTTCATGAGGAGTATCAAGTTCTGCAATATGGAATCTAAGATCAGGAGAAATAGACATCGCCCTATCAACCACGTGCTTGATCTTGTCTATTTTCCCATTTTGCACCTTGTCTTTCATCTTTGTTTCCTTCTCCTTGGCCCGTGGCTATTCTGGAGAACCTTTACTTCTAAGTAAATATTTTTCCATGTAATGATACCCAATTGGAAGTAGTTAGTGCTGTCAAGAGTGACTTGGCATGGACTTTCCAATTTAAAAAAATTGAAGCTGAAGATGCTGAAAGTAAGTGTTCCAATGGATAGATCTCGAAAAATTAGGCTGTTTTAAAAAAACGGCTCTGAAAAAGGCTTCCGGATGAAGAAGTTATGGCTTTTTTGAAAAAAAATTGTTGAAGTTGCCGGCAAAGTGCGCGAATGTGCGGGAATGAAAAAAACGCCCCCACAAAATGGAGATTTGAACCCAAGACCTCTACTCTCTTAAAATGGCTTTGAACCAATTGAGCTATAAAAAAAATCTTAGAGAGAGAGAGAGAGAGAGAGGGGGGGGGGAGGGCCTTGGGTTGCGTGCTTGCCTTGAGAAAGCTTTTTTTTCCTACAAAACAAAAACACAAAACCCAACACGAATATGCAAAGGAAAACGAACCTTACGGCTCGAAGTTAGCTTTAGCCGGAAACTAAATATTTTTCTCAATGTTTCTGATTTTCCAAGATCACACTAAGGTGCAGGGAAAAGAGCATACGCATGAGCAAAAAACTTCCTTTCTGTTTCTGATTTGCCCAGATCGCACAGAGTCGCAGGGCAAAGAGCATACGCAGAAATGAAAGGTATAGATCCGGTAATAAAAAAGCTAAATAAACAGGAACCAAAATAACCAGAGACAAAATAACAGTAAACTGCAGATAAACACTGTATACCTCCAGGTCGTAAAAATGACGCAGATAGGGCTACCGGAAACCTTTTCGCGTGAAACGAAAGGGGTTCCTCACTGGAACAAATGCTCCGAACACAACAAAGTAGTCCTCTCGGCCCGAAAGCAGTCAGAAATAGTAGATATAGGAAACGACAGCCGCATGCAGTTCTACCGGCTTCAGATTTGGATCACCAACGGACGTGGCCCTCAAATAGCTCTGATACCATGTAGGAATTTACAGGGTAAGTTCCTCAGACAGAACACCAAAAGGACACCGCTCACAAACAGATCACAGATCAATACACCAGTATTTTGACGTGGTTAAAACCCTCAGAGAGGGAAACAGTCCACGGCCTGCGAGCCTAGTCCGGCGGAAGTATTCACAACATCCACGCAAGTATTCACTCTCTTAGATATAAAGGTCTTAGTAGAATAGGTTGATTGGATCCCTGACATGAGGCATACCAGGGGCCATTTCAACTAGTACATACAAACCATCGATCTTTATTGGAAGATGAAATTCTTATTGGGTTGAATGTTCGTGGACCGATAAGAGCATTGGGAATATGTCCTTCATTCATGGGAGTGCATTCATTACTATTTGAGAGACTTGGGCCATAGATTAGACATATCGAGAAAAACATTGGCATTCCCCCTATGGCGGGACCAACTCATGAAGGCTCTAAGGAGCCTATACATATTGCAGTCTTGGATTTAGATCCCACAACATAGTGATTTCATGACTATGTTTTGTATGCCTTATCATACTAGTATTTCTAGGCAACATTGTCAGAGCACCCCCGCCTATGCAAAGGACTCCCATTATTCTACACATACCCCATCCTCCGCATACTAAAAGCTCTGCACAATGAAACATAATAATATTAATTGGATATTTGTTCAGCCTCAACCCCCAAGGACTTGCAACCGCATCAATTATGACATCATTGGGCAGAGCACTAACATAATTGTGTCAGTGTCAAAGCACTCATTAACAAAATGGCCACCCACAAAATTAGTTTTATTTTAATTTTAAAATGAATGTCTGGAATTAGAAAATACTGAAAATAAAATTCCCTCCACCAGGGGAATTATGTCCCATCAAAGCTCCCTGAGTCAATTGAAAATTAGAAATAAGATTTGCTAAAAATTACAAAATTATTTTTGAATTTAAGCAAAAATAGAAATATTAAGCATTTTCCCGAAACTTTGGTTAAATTGCAAAACACAACCAATAATGCAGAGTCAACACACTTTGACCGTGAGGCAAATTATATAGTCCCTGGCGAGGGAGGGACTAATAACATCAAACAAAAGTTGAAATTATATTTGTTAAAAAATTAAAATAAAATGTCTAACTTTTATAATATATTTATATATATATATATATATATATATATAAATATATAAACAGCCTATATACTTTATTACATTTATATTATTCTTTACTAAATTCAAATAACATGTATATTTTTATTAATAACATGTATTATTCTTTCCTTTTTTTGGTTAATTTTATGACTTTCATTGATTCATGATTCAACCATAAAAAAATAGTGATTTCACTGTTATGTCCTGCCACAAGGAGAACTAGAACAGTGACAATAAAGATATTGCAAAGTTCTTTTGTCTATCAAAATTACCCAAAACAGAGTTACCAAATATATATCCCTAGACCATGACATATATTTGAATATGCCAACATATAGATTACAAATAACATTTGGTTATAGAAATCAAACCACAATTATACCACATAAAAAACTGTAAAATGAAATTCATAAAACATAAGCATAAAATTATAATGAACCTAGGTTGTCATCCTTCCTCAGTTGAAATTGTTGGGGTGAGATCCTATGTGCTTGGTCCTAGTGAGGTATGTCTCCCACAATGGATATATGTCTCTATATGTGCCAATCAAGCACCTAGGCTGACTAAACAAGAGTGCAAATGATTTTCAACCCATGTGAAGAGTGCCAAATCCATCAAGTGATACTTCTCTACTATGTTACAATGATGTTCTGGCCCTCAACACTGAGTACCCATGTTGTATATCAAATTCCAACCCCTTCTTAGTTCATGATTTTTTCATTTACTTTTTCACGAGTTAGTTTCTTGCCTTCTTGTTGCATAACTGTCTTCTTGGTAAATTCTCATATTTCCATTTTAGTGAGTCATAAATCTTTGATAATTGACACTGGAAAACAATTGTCATTTCTAATTTTATCTTTTCTAATCTCAAGAGGCAATGTAATGCAATATTTAATTTTATCTTTTTATTTATATATATTTTAGTATTATCAAATGATAACAAGTTAACTAAAATGAGCAATCAAGCTGTCATATAGTGAAACTCATACTCTAACATTTATAGGCATCCATTGGACATCAAGCTAGCATAATAATTGAATTTCTCACCTTCGTAAAATCTTGGGTGAAACTCACCATGGGAAACCATATAATATGGATCCCCCACAAGGTCTTTGTGTGTGTCACCTTCATTATTATCCCTGCCTTCACTAGGGACTATAGCATTCGCCTTGTGGTCAAACACCCTTGACCTTGTATTAGTTTGTGGAATTTATGTAGCTTTAACCAAAGTTTTCAGAAAATGGTTATCAATTTCAATTTTTCGTAAATTTAAAAATATATTTCTAATTTTCCATTGCCTTATAGAACATTGATGTGACATAATACCCCTTGTGGAAAGCGATTTAATTTCGATATCTGTTAGACATTGGAAAATAAT
>APFE031747213.1:73089-186393 GCA_000404065.3 Pinus taeda
AATGAGCCACTCATGAGAATGAGAAGAAGAAGATACATTTAATGCATAACCAGACTGAGATGATTGACAACGACATGCAGAAAGTGCCATTCCTGAAGATGAAGTTGAAGTTGAAGTAGAAGAATGCTCCACATGGATGTTATTTTTCTTCATTGCGGCTTCCAAGCTTCCATCTTCTTAAAGCATTTAGATTCTAAGTGGCCATCTCGATTACAAAAGTTACAATGTCTATCAGTCTTCTTCCATTTGTTTTTATTGGTCTTATCATTTTGCTGAAATGATCTTTCATTTTGAGACTGAGTTTGCTTAGGACCCTTGTTTGGTTTAGGACCATTTTTTTTAGGATATGACTTCTTAGGATTCTTTAAATTTGGTTGCTGCTGGGCGGCTAACGCTTTCTTGGAAGAGTTTCCAAGATTAAGAAGACCAAGGTGTAAGAGTTTTTCTTGTTCTCTTATTAAAGAATCACAAAAAGAGTCAAAGGAAGGGGCCTTGTAGTCTTTTCCTTGACAAATGAAAGCTTCACTTGTAGAATGGAAGGTGGAAACAAATACAGAGTAGGCTGGTCCCAACTTATTAAGGATGTAATAAGTAAGGTTACTATCTTCTTTCTTAACCTTAACACCTTCCAAGAGATATCTAAGGGTCTTGAATTTGGACAAGAAATCTTCAATGCAAGAAAAATTATTAGGATCCAAGGTAAGCAACTCATTTTCAAGTTGATTGGCTCTAATTTCATTTTTAATCCCAAAAACTTTAGTGAGTTGTTCCAATGCTTCATGAGGAGTTTCAAGTTCTGCAATATGGAATCTAAGATCAGGAGAAATAGACATCCCTATCAAACCACGTGCCTGATCTTGTCTATTTTCCCATTTTGCAACCTTGTCTTCATCTTTTGGTTTCTTCTCTTGGCCCGTGGCTATTCTGTAGAGACCTTTAATTCTAAGTAAATCTTCCATGTAGGATACCCATTGGAAGTAGTTAGTGCTGTCAAGAATGACTTGGCATGGACTTTCCATATTTAAAAAAAAAAAACTGAAGCTGAAGATGCTGAAAGTAAGTGTTCTAATGGATAGATCTCGAAAAATTAGGCTGTTTTAAAAAAAACGGCTCTGAAAAAGGCTTCTGGATGAAGAAGTTATGACTTTTTGAAAAAAAATTGTTGAAGGTGCCGGCAAAGTGCGCGAATGTGAGGGGAGGATTTGGGTTGCGTGGCTTTGGGTTGCGTGCTTGCCTTGAGAAACCTCTTTTTCCCTAGAAAACACAAAACACAAAACCCAACACGGACATGCAAAGAAAATGAACCTTATGGCTCGAAGTTAGCTTTACCCAAAAAACTAAATATTTAAAAAAAATTGAACCTTGTGGATCAAAGTTAGCTTTAGCCGAAAAACTAAATATTTTTCTCAATGTTTCTGATTTTCCAGATCACACTAAGGTGCAGGGAAAAGAGCATACGCATGAGAAGAAAAAAAAAAATCTTCCTTTCTGTTTCTGATTTGCCCAGATCGCACAGAGTCACAGGGCAAAGAGCATACACAGAAATGAAAGGTATAGATCCGGTTAAAAAAAACTAAATAAACCGAAACCGAAATAAGCAGAGAGAAAATAACAGTAAACTGCAAATAAAGACTGTATACTTCCAGATCTTAAAAATGACGCAGATAGGGCTACCGGAAACCTTTTCGCGTGAAATGAAAGGGGTTCCTCACTGGAACAGATGCTTCAAACACAACAGAGCAGTCCTCTCGGCCCGAAAGCAGTCAGAAACAGTAGATCTAGGAAACGACAGCCGCATGCAGTTCTACCGGCTTCAGATTTGGATCACCAATGGACGCGGCCCTCAAATAGCTCTGATACATGTAGGAATTTACAGAGTAAGTTCCTCAGACAGAACACCAGAAGGACACCGCTCACAAACAGATCACAGATCAATACACCAGTATTTTGACGTGGTTAAAACCCTCAGAGAGGGAAACAGTCCACGGCCTGCGCCAACGTGGATACTACAGGCAATTTATTAATAAAAGAATGAAAATTTACATAAGCTTCTCTCATGCACGGTTAACCTACAAATGACCCTCCATGCGCTTTAAATAGAATTCATGGACCAATCGGGTGTCAAGCCACGGATCAAGTGTCGGTAATACCGAGGAGAGAATGAATCGTCGGATCACTACATATCGTGACCGTCGGATTGTAAGTTACAAAATGTACAACGGTAAAGAAACACACTTTACATAACTCTATACCTAACTCTATACTAGACCAAGTTGAACTTAACTATTTCCTATGTGTCGGAATATCCTAACATCAAACGGGAGGGAGCATGGGCGGTAAGCGGTTTGGCCCCCACACCGTCTTTTGGAAATGGTGGTATTAGAGGGGGGGCAACGATCATACCAAGCGGGCGCCACGTGTTTTCTGTACGGCGGCAATACCGCCCATTCCGCAGGCGCTAATGATCGGACGCGAAGGGCTTGCGATATGGATTAGAGTCGTTGGATGGGCGGGCCCCGATCCAACGGTGGGTGGTGACTGGGATATGGAAGAGGCTACGGAGTGGGACCCGCCATAATATTTAACGAAATTGTAATGTTTTGCGGTGTATTTGTTTTAGGTTTGTCGGGCGGGTAGGTTATTTATTTAACCAAATGTTAAATAAATCCCATGGTATGTGCACGCAGGGTTATTAATGGCCCCGGATGACCCATTAACCCTATAAACATTAGTATATGGCTATATTTAGCCGAGGGTCGGGATATTAAAGTTTTGTCGGGATTTTTATATATAAATATAGTACGGGTGGGGAAATTGTATGTAGGAGCTATATAATAGAGTTAGTATGTTAAAATGAGAAATATATTCAAACAAAGCACTAAGTCAAAAGGTGGAACTTAGGCTTAGGGGAGTGAAAGGTATCCAAGTTATGAATTTGGAAAACCTAGAAAAATGGAAGAAAAACATTTTTACACAAGAAATGTGGCTTTGATATCCTAAGCAAACACAGAGTTTCACTTAGTCTTTTCATGAAATGAAGTGTTTAGGAGCACTGAGCAGATCTCAATGTCCTTGTGGGGAGGTTAGTAAATGTTCTTGGAGGAATTAGGAGGGAAGTTAGTCATGCTTCATCTATTTTATAGCCACCTTTCCATGGCACTTAAGATATCCATGAGATGAATTATCTTCAAAAGAAAAAATTGCTCATACACTTGCTTCTGCAACATCAAAACTGCCTACCTAGCCTATCACACCTAACCTTTTTTCTTTCTTTTCATTGGGTGCATTTGAACTAGCAAACCCTTACTCTCTTCCTTTCTTTTAACTGTCCTCCTATCTAAGTCTACCCTTATCTCTTCCAGGGGCTCAGGTTTAGCTGTTGAAAACCCTTGCTTCTCTACCTAACTACTGATCTACCAAGCTTGAACTGTTTGGACAAATCCTATTCTCTACTTCTAAAAACAGGAAATTTAAACATGGAATCGCCAAGATTAAGTTGTTCGGCCATCCATTAACTGGGAAAGAAGTCACCTAAGTGCACACATTGGACTTCTTTGCAAAAATAGGATAGTAGTGGCATTTTGGACTAGCACCCTTTCCTGTTCTTTTCTTTGGGGTTCATTTTCTTTCTTTTTGACCAATTCATTCTTTTTGCCCTTTGATTTTTCTTTTAGGGCATACCCTCTTTTCATTTTTTAATTTTTTGATTTTTTGAAAATATGGAACCTTTGCAGCATGGAAAGGATGAACATATTTGGCATTTCATTAGTCGATCATGAAATATGATACCTATTGGTATAGGAGCATAACATTGGCTCCACTTGGGGATGGCTTTTCCTGGTGAAAAGCCAAGAATAGTAGGTCATATGGCCTTATATTCAATTCTTGCTGTATTTTGAAATTTTTCCTTTGCTATAAATAAACAAATTGTACCTCTGCAACATATATATTTTTCACAAGCTGATTCAAACAATTGCAGCTCTCTTTTTTATAGTTTGTGTGAATGTTTGCCTTCATATTTACAGCTCCGAAGTCTCCTTCTTCAATTCTTCTAATGAACTCAAAATGTAATAAAAAAGGTGGCACAATTCCTTGACCTTTTCCCATAATTTGCTGCATATTCCTTCCTATCTTATTGCTGTAATAAACTGCAGAAACTAAACATTCTTATGTACAAGTTAGAGTCTTGTTATCTCAACAAAGTGGATCAAAATAATGCTTGAGCATCTGACCATTGACTGGTCCATCTTCTTCTTCTGTACCATCCAGGATTTTCAAAAAGTAGGTGTTGTTTCCTTGTGTAGCCTGAATAGCAAAAGGTCCTTTCCATAGGAAGTCAAACTTCCCATGTTTTCCTTTATCTTCCCTTCTAGAATCCCATTTCAGTACCTTGTCTCCTATGAAAAAATCCTATGCCTTTGTCCTATTGTCAAATATCTTCTTAAGTTTTGCTTGTAGAACTTGAGATCTTTGATACACTTCTTCTCTCGTTTGTTGTAAATGAATTGTTTGATTGATTCTCCTCTGAATGGCATTGAGTTCTGCTTGTATTTCTTGCAGCAATTTCATCACAGGGATTCCCAAATAAGAAGGGAATACAACCTCCATGCCATAAACCAATTCATCGGGGATTGATCCAATGGATCTCTTTGTAGTCAACATGTTTGCCCAAAGTGCATTGATAAGCTTCTTATGCCAATTTTTCTTGTTTTCCTCCAATACTTTCTTAATGATGTTGATCAGGCTTTTATTGGATGATTCAGCTAGACCATTACCTTGGGCATAATAGGCTGTGGAGTGGCCTAAGGTAATGTGGTATTTGTAACAAAAATTGATCATTCTTTTGGATTTAAAAGCAGCAGCATTGTCAGTTATGATATTTTCCAGACAGCCAAATCTAGACAAGATATTGGTTTCTAGGAATTGCATGATTATTGAATCATTGGCTTGTATACAAGGGATGGCTTCTATCCACTTGGTGAAGTAATCTATGGCAATCAAAATACATTTATGCTGGCCAAAAGAGGGATGGTGAATTTCCCCAATGAAAGCTAAACCCCATTGTTGAAATGGTCTTTCAGCGGAAATTGGTTTGAGGGGTAGAGGTAGAAGCTTTCTCTTGCCTTCAAATATTTGGCATTTATAGCAAGAAACTACAAATTTCTTTACATCAACAAACAGGGAGGGACAATAAAATCTAGCCCTTAGGATTTTGTCAGCAGTTGATTTCCAGTACAAATGTCCACCATAGTCCCCTGCATGAAATTCTTTCAGCACTTTGTCAGTTTCATCCTTTTTTAAGAAGCTTAATAAAATGCCTTCATCATTTTTCCAAAATAAAACATTATCTACAATGCAGAATTTCGAAGCTTTCATTTTCAGGAATCTCTTCTTAGTTCTGGATAACCTTGGAGGAGCCTACAGGTTTAACAATACATCAATTATATCAGCGTACCAAGGTGTTTGTAAAAAGGCTTGATTGATCTGTGGAGTCGCCATCTCTTGCTCGTTATCCAGTTCATTGATGTCAAGGGCTTGAAAGTTGGTTTCAGTCATCAGTTTAGCTAACCCTTGTCCTTTTATCAGCTTTGTTGGTTTAATTCCAATGTCATATTCCAAAATGCTAGCTATCCATTTGCCTCTTTTGCCTTCTATTCCTTCTTGGGTTAAAATATCCTTGACCACAGTGTTTGGCACATAAGCTATTACATGAGAGTATAAGATATTAACTTTGAAATCTTTAATAGCTTTTACAAGGGCATAAGCTTGTTTTTCCATGATTTGATATTTATGTGGTGCATCTCTAAGTGCTCTACTAAAAAAAACTATGGGTTTTTCACATCGTTGATCATCGTTTTGTAGTAAAACAACAACAATAGTATGTTTAGAGGCAAAGGAAAAGATTATAAAGTCTCTGTTAAATTTCGGGCTTGTGAGGACTGGTGTTCTGGTTAAAGCTATTTTGATTTCTTCAAAGGCTTGCTTAGCTTCTACTGTCCACTTGACTTTGGAATCCTTTTTCAACATGTTATTCAGTAATCTTAACAGTTAAGCCAAGTTGGGTATGAATCTTATTAGAAAATTAATTTTCCCTAGGAGAGCTTGCAATTCTTTGATATTTCTAGGGCGAGGAACTTGTAAGATGGCTTGTATTCTTTCTGGGTCAATTCTAATGCCATCTTTTGAGATTATGTGACCTAACAACTTACCTTCTTCTAGGCCAAACAATGATTTCTTTGGGTTGAGTGGTATACCATACTTTCTGCAGATTAAAAATACTTGTCTGAGATGTTCTAAATGTTCCTGATCTGATTTGGAAAATGCAGTAAGGTCATCTAGATATATGACCAAAAAATCATGAATTTCTTTAGCAAAAGCTATGTCCATGGCTCGCTGAAAAGTTTCCCCTGCATTCTTAAGTCCAAAAGGCATTTTTACATACTTGAAGGTTCCCCATGGCGTTGTAAAAGTAGTCTTATATTGATCATCAGGGTGAACTAGCATCTGATTAAAGCCTGAAAATCCATCTAGCAGTGAAATTCTAAAGGCTCCCACTACCCTTCACAAAATGTGGTCCATCTCAGGTAAGGGGTAGTGCTCTTTTAAAGAGACTTTATTCAGATTTCTCAAATCAACACACAGTCTTATTTCCCCTGTTTTCTTCCTAGTGGGCACTAAATTTGAGATCCACTCTGAGAATCTAATCGGTGTGTTGAAGGCCCCGAAAATCGTGTCGAAAACAAGGGGGATACCTGCCCAATCCAGACCTTGGTTGGCAGCTCCTTATCCGTTTGGTATAGCGGGTCTGACTGGGGATATGGGACCAGTTTCCCAATTCAGTGTGTGTGTGTGTGAAAGATGGTTGTTTCTGTTCTAAATGGAATACTTCTATCTAATCTAATGCTATGCTATTGTATTCTAATAAACAGAAAAACATCTAAATTTATGCTAACCTGGGGTGTGATCTTTCTTCTATGCGATCTAAAAAGATTTCAAATAATAACTGGTAATAAATATCATTCAACTATCATAAGAAAGGAATTCGATAAAGATGAACTACTTCGTATAAGAAGTTAGACAAAACAGTTGTTAAAACTTATCGCATAAAGAAGCTATTCATACACTAAACATAAACAAATAGTTATCACCGTAGAAAAGTGCCAAATGATAACTCAGACATCCATGCTGTAATATATAAATAACTGAAAACTGAATATCACTTTAACGCATAAGAAGAAATGGTTAAGAGATAAAAGTACCATTTATAACTAGTCCTACTCATGAGCTTCAAGCAACAGTTGATTTATCTCTCCTTGATTTAACATCTACTAAGAGTACAAAAGTGCAACATCGGTAGCAGATATCAAATGCAAATATCAAATAAAATTTGTTCCATTCATTCACCAAAACCTTCTCTGAGGGTGCAAAACAGCATGTTTTGAGGACAAGTTTTTGATAAATTTTTGGACCCTTCTCTAAATGCATGAGAAGGGTTTAAATACTACTAACTAAATAACTTATTTACAAAAATTGAGGATTCGGTTTAAATGACCGTCCTTTTTCTAAGAAGAACTATTTCTAGAATTAAATCTACTAACTATTTCTAAATCTACTCCTTAATGTCACAAGCATTCAGTATATTTCTGAGTAGAGTCGGTTGACTGTCTTCCGCCTTTGTTTGAGTTAAGCAAAAAGAATTGGCAAGAGTTGGAATTATCTTCTCAGTAAAATTGATGATATGCTTGAGAATAATCCAACGAATATGTATCATTACCATGTATGCCTGGTAAAAATCCCATTTCAACTTGGTTAACCCTTGGACTGCTTCTGCTTTTCCTTCAGTCTTCTATTTCCAGTTTGCTTCTATCGCTGATTTCTTGTAATTTTCGACGCTCGCAGGTAACTGAGCAACTAGGGACCTTCCTTTTCAAACAATTTTTCTTAGTGATGCGCACTAATCGCACATTTGAAACTGCCTCTGTTTCTTGATCTGGGCTTCCCTGATGCAGTTTTTGCCTCTTGCGCCTTTTTCTCTCATTCGGTATAAAGCCCAAAATTTGTAAAAATAGTATTTCCGTGAGCTCTTGACCCTGAGAATTAAACTGTCTGTTTCAAGTATCAGCATCGTTCAATACCCATTCAACCATGGTTGTATATGAGAAATTTGTGATAGATGCTTCACAATATTTCCGCGGCTCTTTTTCTTCCTTGAGTGGATTAAGTGTGCCTTCCGAAATGTACATTGGGGCGTTGCCTTCCCTCCTCATAATTTTCTGCATAATACCCTGTATAATGCTTCGTCCTTCTTTCCTATAGTTTACATTGAGGTGGAAGTAATGATAAATGACTAATGATAGGAAAACTTTTAAATGTCGAAGATATGCCAAACATGCCACTTTACGTGAGTTATTTCTTCGAAAAACACAACACCCTACTTCATTAACAACTGGCAATAACTCATTAATTCGCATAAAAATACATGACAACTCTTGGCTAAAACGTTTTCTCGAATAATGAGCTAGAACCAACTGCGATGGAGGGGTCCCGCAATTTTGCTTTGCAATGTCGCAGATCGCAGTATCGCAATATCGGAATATCGCAATGTCATCATGTTGTTTTTATTGCAAGATCGCAGTATCACAATTTTGCAGTGTCGCAGTATCGCGGTATCGCAATATCGAAATATTGCAGATCGTTATAATTCTTGTGTAATTCTTGTGATATTTGCGATGTGCGATATGCGATATCACATATCAACGATTTTTTAAAGTTTTTCAATGTGAGTGTTTCTTCTGTATATGCGATGCGATGTTGTTTCGCATCGCATTCTTGCCTTTTTTCATTTTAACTTATTTGAAGGTGTATCCTATCATCCTTTGCGCGATGTGATATCCTTTAAGGAGTAAATTTAATTTTCTTCATTATGAAACTTAGGTTTTTTAGATTTTTTAAGGCATTTTCCTAAGTCCATGATGTTGTAAGAAAATGTAACACTAACTAATTTTTTTGAGGGTCTCCACTTATTTAGTATTAGCAATAATACTTCATAACGAGGGGGGTTGTCGGTGGCTACAACAATTGGCGATTCACTTGGAAGAACCAGTTATCTCTGTATTTCTATTGAACCTTTTCAGCTTCCAAAACAACAAATTTTCAAAAAATTAAACTTTATTATGGAAAGATAAAGTACATTATGCTCTAACCTATCAATGGCATTTTGCTTTAGCTATTTTCAACTTTGATTGTTTGTTGCCTCAAGTTAGTCCTTGTGTTTGCATCAGTCATTACCTGGTCTGTAAAGATAAAACAAAGTCTTCTCTGTAAACCAATTTTAAAATATACTCATTTGTCGTAGGTAGAGACTCTGCTGCCAGCAGGCGTTTATAGCCTCGACAGGGTTACCTTTTACCCAGCAATGATCCTGTATCCTACTTAAAGAAACCTACAACTCTCAAAGAAGAATCCACATCTACACTTATTGCTTTGATTTTTTTCTTTTTATTCTTAAAGAACAATGTCTTGGTTTGGTGGCCAATTTATGACACAGTCATTCACTTGATTTATAACTTTGCTGAACAAGCTGGTTGGTGATGAGACCCCTTGCCTCTTGATTGTAACAATCTTGAGTCATTGCCCTGTTATGGTATGTAGTATTTGGCAAAGTTAGCAAGTTATAATATCTGTGATTATGATAAGCCGGCTCGTGATGAGACCTCTCATTCTTCAAGATAAAGTGTATCCTTGGATTGTTCCTCTAAAAGTTGTGATTTCCTTAGCAGGGAGGAAGTCATTGTCTTCTTTAGATAGCTCTGGAAGACAATGATAGAGTTTTTGGAAGTAACTGTTCTATAGAGAATATTTATTTTGTTATTGATACCTTTCATTGCACTGATATAAAATAATTTCTTCACTAAAGGTTATTTTCATCAAACTTTTATGAAGTTGAAACTAGTGCCATATCTAGGTTAGAGTCTTTAACTGTATCTTTCAATAATAAAGATCAGTTTTCCAAAATATTTGCTATTTATACAAGCGAAAAAATCAAAATCTGAAAGAGAGTTGGTATCTTTTTCGTAAATGCCTAATGTAACCATTCACAACTGGTTTTATTATGAAACAAGAGAAAAACTATTACTCTACAAAATAGAAGAATAATCTTCTATGGAAAATATTTCTTAAGAATTTGTCCATTGATAGGCAAAGAGTCTCTTTTACCTGCTAAATCCTGTAACACAAATGTCGATGGACCTAAGACTTCTACAATTTGAAAAGGACCAAGCCACATTCTTTGAAATTTTGTATGTTTACCCTTTTCTTTGTGTGCCTTGTCCCATTTTAAAACTAAATCTCCCACCTAAAATTCTTTTCTGGTCATTCTATTTGAATCAAAAGAGGATTTTACTAGTGTCTGATGATGAGCATGCGTTTTCTTAGCTTGTTCTTGTTGTTCTTCTAATTTGATTATTTCCATTTACCTTAAGGGTAATGAGGAAGTTGGTACTTCATCAATGTATTGAACTAGAGACAAAGATGGAATTGCTAAATGAGTCGGAAGAACTACTTCTCTCCCATAAACTAAATTAAAGGGAGAAGTACTCATGGAAGCTTTTCTCGTTATTCGGTCTGCCCATAAAGCGTATATTAAGGATTTATGCCAATTTTTATGATTTTTGTCTACTGTTCTTTTGATAATCCTAATTAGGTTTTTGTTTGTAGACTTGGCGAATCCGTTGCCCTGTGGATAATAATTGGCCGAATATTTAAGTTTGAATCCTCTTTTAAGTGCAAATTCAGTCATTGCATTTCCAGAAAAGTATGATGCATTATCAAACATTAAAGCGGAAGGTAATCCAAACCTGGTTATTATAAATTCATCTATGAACTCAATGATATTCTCAGCATTAGTCGTCTTGAGTGGAACTGCTTCTACCCACTTAGTAAAATAATATGTTGTTGTAAGGATATATCTATGCTGCTTGGAAGAGTGAGGAACGATCTCACCTATTATGTCCAATCCCCACTGACTGAAAAGTTGGTCGATGTTAACTGGTTGTAGTGGTAAGGATGGCTTCTTCTATCTCCCAGCAGTAGTTTGGCAGACTTGACATTTCCTCACATAACTATGCGAGTCTTTGAATAACGTGGGCCAGTAATATCATGCGCGCAAGATTTTATGTGCAGTAGCATCTCTAGCATAGTGTCCGCCTGCTGGCCCATTGTGGAGTTCCTGCAAAACTTTATCAGCTTCATATTTCTCAAGACATCTAAGGAGAACATAATCGTAATTCATTCTAAAAAGAATATCATTTATGAGCTGATATTGTTTGGCTTTTAATATTAGAGCTCTTTTCTTAGTGTAATCGAGGTATGAAGGAGCATATCCATTCTTAAGATAATAAATGATATCAGCATATAATGATTGTTCATCGTTTAGGCTTACCTCGCACACTTGTACCTCTACAGATGGGATTTCAGAAATTTGCGACTTTCCAGCCAGCATTTTGCAAAAGCCTTGACCCCTTACAATGTTTGCTAGTTTAATTTCTATGTCATATTCTTGTAAGGCAGTTACCCAATTGGCCCTCTTCTCACCCACATCCTTTTGTACTAGAAGATTCCTTACCGCTAGAAACGGTACTATAATTTTGGTGTGGGTTTTGGGTAGAAAATGTCTGAAGTATTTGATCACTTTGAAAACAGCATAAGCCCATTTCTTCACGACTGAGTAATTTAATTTAACACCTTGCAAATTTGAACTAAAAAAAGCAATTGGTGCTTCCTCCTTTTCTTGATTCGTTTGAGTGAGTATCGCAGCATATGACTTATCTGAGGAAAATGTGTATAAAATAAATGGCTCTGAAAAATTCAGAGTTGCTAAAGATGGAGCATTAATAATAGCTTGTTTCATCAGGTTATATGCTTCATGTTCATCTTGGCCCCATTTAAAATTAGAGTTCTTTTTTAGCATGGTTTGTAAAGGAGATACGATTCGTGAAAAATATGGAACAAATATCTTTACAAAATTGATTTGACCAAGGAAGGATTGCATGGCTTTTTTGTTATGAGGTAGGGATATTTCATAAATTTCTTTGATTCTGTCAGAGTCGATGTGAATACCAGATTTTGACACTATGAATCCTAGAAGTTTCCCTTCACTTAATTCGAAAAAAGATTTCTTTGGGTTAAGTGAAATTCCATACCTTAAACATCGTTGGAAGATTTGCTTTAATTCTTTGAGATGGTCGCCTCGTTTCTTGGAGTACACTGTTATATCATCCAGATAAATTACTACAGATTTATTGACTAAACCTTTAAATGCAATGTCCATGGCTCTCTGGAATGTGGCACCAGCATTAATCAAACCAAATCGCATCTTTCGATATGCATATGTGCCCCATTTAGTTCTAAATTTGGTCTTCAATTGATCATTAGGATTTACCAGAACTTGATTGTATCCTAAAAATCCATCCAAGAAAGCCATTAATTCTGAGCCTACCACTGCATGCAATATTTTCTCCATAGGTGGTAAGGGAAAACTGTCCTTTTGATAGGCTTTGTTGAGATTGCGAAAGTCAATAAAAATCCTAATATCTCCGTTTTTCTTTCTAACAGGTACCATATTGGAGGCCCATTTAGAATGTCTGACGAAAAAAATTATCTTGGCTTTCAACAACTTATTGAGTTCGGTTTTTATCTGATTTTTCAAGTTGGGTGAATCTTTCTCAATTTTTGTTGGACAGGTTTTTCGTTATCGATCATCAAAATAGTATGTTGGATGATAGAAGTGTCATATTTTTTAAGTTCATCATAATTCCAACCAAAAACGTTTTTGTATTGTCTCAAAAGACGAATATATGCTAGCTTTTCTTCGGGGGCTAGGCCAAGGCCTAGATTTATGTTTTGGGGTTTGGCATCGGTTCCTAGGTTTACCAATTCGTAATTCAAGGTCAAACTTTGGAGCTTCGAATTGGTAGACCTTTTAAACCAATCTTTCAAATCGTATAGGTCTTCTAACTTGACCATTGATTTAGGTATATCATTGTGAGTGCTATCTTGCTGTAATTGCCGATCATGTTGATCTTCGTCAATTATTTGGTTGGAGCAGGATCTTTAAGAAGTAAGGAAATTTACGATATTAGGATCGTCGTTGAATATTCTCCAATTTGTGATGTTGTGAGGAACAGAAGGTCTAAAGATTAATTCTATTGAGAATCTATCTGGACTAAAATCTTCTTAAGGAATGAGCTTAGAAGCTATGTTATCTAAAAGGTCAGTGCTTGCATTCTGGAGTCTGGGAATTGATGAAATATTGAATGTTGTAAAATGCTCAGTCAGATCTTGAACTAAAGATTGATAGTGTTTTAAATGACCTGATAGGAAATGTATAGTATTCTATACCTGTCTGACTACAATTTCAGAGTCTCCGAAGACTTGGAGATACTTTATGTTTAACCCGATTGCTTTGTACAACCCTTGAACTAAAGCTTCATATTTTGCTGTATTGTTGATACAATCAAATTCAAGCCTGCATGTTAGCATGATTTTGTCTCCTTCTGGACTAATTAGCATGCATCCTGCTCCTGCTCCTTCGTTAGATTTGGAACCATCAAAAAATAATTTCCAAAACAAAGATTTATTTACAGGTTTATCTAAAAAATTGATACATTTTGAACTATCTGTTTGAGAAAAAATTTCGACTTGGGATAAGACAGAATGTTCTAAATATGGAGACGTATGAGCTTTAAAATTGCCAAGAAAAGAATCTACTGAATAATTGCCAATTATGCTACTATTATATGCTACTGGTTCATTTTCCCCTTCTAACTCCGTTACTATGTACTTCTGATGTAATTCTCGTTCAACTTTTATTTGATTTGGCTTACCATTGTAAGGCAGCCACATATGCTACGAGTTAGTTGAGAAGTATCCATGCAGTTTTTCCAACCAATCCCTGCTAAGAATTAAGCCATAAAATTCAGGGATATCAGCCACTAAAATATCAATCACTTGACATACATTTGGGTTGGATGACAGCCTTATGGTTACTTGATTTATTTCGTCGATGGCTTCGACTTCAGACCGATCCAGCTGAACTATGCAAACAATGGATTTCTGTGGTTGAACATTTAATTTGGTGCATATGGACTTCGGTAAAATATTCGATGAAGCACCTGAATCCACTAAACAATTATGTACATTTTTGTTAAAAATTTCATAAGGAGAATGGGGAGTATGAGATCTCGATCTACCTCAAATTAAAGCGATGTCATTTGGATCAATCTTGTTAGTCGTATTACTTGGAGGTCTTCCCATGTTGTGAGAAGCTTGAGAAATTACAGTGGCAGGCAAAGGTGCAACTGGCACAGCATGTAATTCTTTCATCATTATCTTTTGTTGATGCTTTAGCTTGCTCAATTCATACAGAGTGATATTTGCCCTAGTCTTTTTCATGTCTTCTATGATATTGTACTCCATTTCATCCGAAACGATCAGCGTTTTAGATGGAGCAGGTGAATCTGTTTGGACTGGGCTAGTTTGAGTCATTTTAGATGTCGTTTTCTTTGTTGCGACTTTATCCTTTGTTGCAGAGCTTGCGCTCTTTGGTTTTGGGCTAGTTTGGGGAGGATCAAGCTGATTTCTACTTCCTCTGTTAACTGGGAAGACTTCTTGATCTTCCTCTTATGGGAGGATGAAATCCCACATTCCTTGTAATTCTACAACTTCTTCATCATCGATTTGCCCTTCAATGACAATTTCCTCTTCCTCTTCCTCGGATTCAACATTTGTTATAGCATTGGGTGGTCTTGAATCTGTTGATGGGCCTCTTTTAAAAGCTCTGTATGGCATTTTTGAAGAAGTTTTTGCTACTTTCTTTTTTATGTCGACCATTTCATTGGACATGGTCTTAAGAAATTTTTGCAATCCCTCCAAATCGAATGGATCTTTTGCTTGTTTTTTCTTGGACTTTTCTTTGAAGGTGACCTACTTAGATTTATGTTCTTCTAATGCAAATTTCTTCTCTAAGGCTATTATACGTTTCTCTACTGCTATGGCTTCTTTCATGTTTTCGGCAAGGGTTATTTTATTAGCCCTATCCATGAAGATTGCTATGTTCGATGGTAACGCAGTGATATACCATTCACATCGCACTTCCTCACTGGGCTGGAAAGTAGTAGGAATTTTGTTTAGAATCTTATTGAAACATAGATTAAAATCTTTGATTGGTTCCCTAGATTCTTCCCTAAGGTTGGATAGGTCATTGATTAACGTTTTCGTAGACCTGTCGTCACCAAAATTGGTTAGAAATTGGTCTTGGAAGATGTCCCAACTGGTAATAGATCCAGAGGGTAATGAAAAATACCACGATCTGGCTGTTCCTTGTAGGGTATAAGGAAACAGTCGAACAACAACATCTTCATTAGTAACCCTATTGAGGTTGATGGATAGCATAAAGTTGTTTATGTGCTCTTCTGCTAGCATGCCTGCCTCAGGATTGAACTTGGGCAACCATTTCTCAGGATGGACCAATATTTGACTCAAGGGCGTAGGCATTAAGACTGCCACAGGATTGTTCCATGGAGACTGGGCCATTGCTGAACTGCTAGCAGGAGGATTTACAGAAAATGATCCCTGTGGTTGAGAATATGAGTTGATTATGGTCGCAGATGATTGAGGAGGAGTTGTAGGGATCCCACTCGGTGGATTGATAATAGTCTGGGGTGGTGGAGTAGATGGTTGACTTCACGGTGGAGAACTTGAGATGGATGATGTTGATGAAGGAGTCTCGCTGTCGGACCCTTTAGGTGACTTTCTTGCTCTTTTCCTTTTAGGAAGAGGTAGTTCGGTTGGCCGAATACCGAACTTTTCACTCTTAAGTTTGGTTAGAGGATGAGCAGGGTTATATTGCGAAGTCACGCTGCCCTGAGATTTATCAGATCTTTGAGTGGAAATGGAAATCACTGAAGTTTATGAACCAGAGATTCGACTTCAGGAGGTTCAATAACAGATTGTTCTAAAATGTCAGGATTTGTAGCAGCGGATGATGCTCTAGCGACTTCTAACTCTGGATTTCAGTGTAATGGAGAAGTCAGAGGAAATGGTGAGGGTGATTTACTCTCTGAATGGTATTTTGATTTGGATTTACTTTCCATTCATAGTTCAGGCCCTCCTTCTAGTGCCAAATATGTTGAAGGCCCCGAAAATCGGGTCGACAACAAGGGGGATACCCGCCTTGTCCGGACCTTGGTTGGTAGATCCTTATCTGTTTGGTATAGCGGGTCCGACTGGGGATATGGGACAAGTTTCCCAATTCAGTGTGTGTGTGTGAGAAAGATGGGTGCTTCTGTTCTAAATGGAATACTTCTATCTAATCTAATTCTATGCTATTGTATTCTAATAAATAGAAAAACATCAAAATTTATGCTAACCCGGGGTGTGATCTTTCTTTTATGCGATCTAAAAAGATTTCAAATAATAATTGGTAATAAATATCATTCAGCTATCATAAGAAAGGAATTCGATAAAGATGAACTACTTCGTATAAGAAGTTAGACGAAACAGTTGTTAAAACTTATCGCATAAATAAGCTATTCATACACTAAACATAAACAAATAGTTATCACCATACAAAAGTGCCAAATGATAACTCAGACATCCATGCTGTAATATATAAATAACTGAAAATTGAATATCACTATAATGCATAAGCAGAAATGGTTAAGAGATAAAAGTATCATTTATAAGTAGTCCTACTCATGAGCTTAAAGCAACAATTGATTTATCTCTCCTTGATTTAACATCTACTAAGAGTACAGAAGTGCAACATCAGTAGCAGATATCAAATGCAAATATCAAATAAACCCTGTTCCATTCATTCACCAAACCCTCCTCTGAGGGTGAAAAAGTGCATGTTCTGAGGACAAGTTTTTGATAAATTTCTGGACCCTTCTCTAAATACATGAGAAGGGTTTAAATACTACTAACTAAATAACTTATTTACATAAATTGAGGATTAGGTTTAAATGACCGCGCCCTTTCTAAGAAAAACAGTTTCTAAAATTAAATCAACTAACTATTTCTAAATCTACTCCTTAATGTCGTAAGCATTCAGTATTTTTCTGAGTAGAGTCGGTTGACTGTCTTCCGCCTTTGTTTGAGTTAAGCAAATAGAATTGGCAAGAGTTGGCATTATCTTCTCCATAAAATTGATGATATGCTTGAGAATCATCCAATGAATATGTATCATTACCATGTATGCCTGGTAAAAATCCCATTTCAACTTGGTTAACCCTTGGACTGCTTCTGCTTTTCCTTCAGTCTTCTGTTTCCAGTTTTCTTCTATCGTTGATTTCTTGCAATTTTCAGGGCTCGCAGGTGACTGAGTAACTAGGGACCTTCCTTTTCAAACAATTTTTCTTAGCGATGTACAATTAGTGCTAAGCGCTAATCGTGCATTGGAAACTGCCTCTGTTTCTTGATCCGGGCTTCCCTGATGCGGTTTTTGCCTCTTGCACCTTTTTCTCTCATTCGGTATAAAGCCCAAAATTTGTAAAAATAGTATTTCCGTGAGCTCTTGACCCTGAGAATTAAACTGTCTGTTTCTGGTATCAGCATCGTTCAATACCCATTCAACCATGGTTGTATATGAGAAATCTATGATAGATGCCTCAGAAGATTTCTGCGGCTCTTTTTCTTCCTTGAGTGGATTAAGCGTGCCTTCCGAAATGTACATTGGAGCGCTGCCTTCCCTCCTCATAGTTTTCTGCATAATACCCTTTATAATGCTTCGTCCTTCTTTCTTGCATTTTACATTGAGGTGGAAGTAATGATAAAGTACTAACGACAGGAAAACTTTTAAATGCCGAAGATACGCAAAACATGCCACCTTATGTGAGCTATTTCTTCGAAAAACACAACACCCTACTTCATTAACAACTAGCAATAACTCATTAATTCGCATAAAAATACATGACCAACTCTTGGCTAAAACGTTTTCTCGAATAATGAGCCAGAACCAATTGCGATGGAGGGGTCCTGCGATTTTCCTTTGCGATGTCGCAGATCGCAGTATCGCAATATCGCAATGTCATCGTGCTCTTTTTATCGCAAGATCGCAGTATCGCAATTTTGTAGTATCGCAGTATCGCTGTATCGCAATATCACAATATCGCAATATCGCAGATCATTATAATTCTTGTTTAATTCTTTTGATATTTGCGATGTGCGATATGCGATATCTCATATTGGCGATTTTGTAAAGTTTTTCAATGTGAGTGTTTCTTCAGTATATGCGATGCGATGAGGTTTCGCGTCACATTCTCGCCTTTTGTCATTTTAACTTATTTGAAGGTGTATCCTATCATCATTTGCGTGATGTGATATCCTTTAAGAAGTAAATTTAATTTTCTTCATTATGAAACTTAGGGCTTTTAGATTTTTTAAGGTATTTTCCTAAGTCCATGATGTTGTAAGAAAATGTAACACTAACTAATTATTTTGAGGGTCCCCACTTATTTAGTATTAGCAATAATACTTCATAAGGAGGGGGGTTGTTGGTGGCCACAACAGGGTGCAATAATGCCAGCTTCGTACATTCTTTTGACTTCTTTTTCAATGAGAGGAAGGAGTACAAGATTGACCCTTCTAAGTTTTTGCTTGAAAGGTTTTTGATTTTCTTTTAGGGGTATTGTATGCTGAATCACAGAAGTGTCATAGGACTTAAGATCTTCATAGCTCCATGCAAAAACATCTTGAAATTCTTTGAACAACTCAATATATTTCAGCTTTTGGTCAGGAGGCAAAGCTTTGGACAATTTTATCATCTTAGGATTTTATGCAGTTCCTATATTACAGTCCTCAATTCTGCATTTAATGGCTGCATTTTTGGCTTTCTTGGAATATCATTAGAGTCAAAAATATCCTCCAAAGGAGTCACGCCTATGGGTAAAAAATTATCCTTTAAATCAATCACTTCAGACTCTCCTTTAGCAGTTTCATCAAAGTCTATTTGTTTCAGCTCTTGTAATTCTTTTCTGGTAAAGATTCTTGGATGCAAAATCTGATCTGTTGTTTAAGCTGAAATATGAGTTTCAATTTTGTCTATTTGATCAGTTTCACAGATAGTGTTTGTGTCTATGTTTGTGCTAGAGAATTCTTCTTTTAAGGTGAGAAAATTATTGATCTGAGTGTCACTGCCAAACACCTGCCAATTTTTAACATTGTCTGGAACAACTGGTCTGTGTTTAATTTTAGTAGTAAAATGATGGTTAGGCTCAAATGGTAGCTTACAAGTGCTCACAAATGTTTCCAAACTGTGAGCATGCAAATTGTGGTTCCTTGGAATTTTGGTAAGTTGTGATTCTAGAAAGGTATTAAGAATTTCAACTGTTGCCCCTCTATAAGCTCTTAACCTGAGATCATTTATGAAAAAGTTTCCTTTCATTTGTTGGATAACCAAATCAGAGTCTCCCAAAATTGATATCCTGAATGCTCCTATACTTTTGATCAATTTGAATCCTAGCAGGAATGCTTCATATTCAGCCATGTTATTTGTACATCTAAAATTCAGCGTGTATGCATGTCCTTCAGCATGATCATTTTTCCTGTTATGTATCCAAATCCCCACCCCTGCTCCTAATTTATTCACTGATCCATCAAATTCTAGGTACCATAGGATTTCTTGGCTACAGCTGGCATCAGGATTTTTTGAAACTTGCTTAGTGGGTAGATTTGGATTTTAGTTTTATGTGGTTCCCCTTGTGAGTCTGTTATGTCAATTATTCCAGCAATTTCTAGAGTTTGGGCAATAGACTCTTCATTTATGACCTTTTCTTGTTCAAGTATTAAGACCTTGTCATCAATTGGAGGGCAAATTTCAGAATTGTATAGGATAAAGGAGTCCATATCAGAATGCATGGAATAGATGGGAAAGTTTTGGGGTTTCTCTTGACTGCTGACCACATACTTCATCAATGTTTCCCTGTACAATCTCTTTGGCTGGCCAAAGACTGAGATGGTAGCATAGGACATGTCCAACTGTAAAGATCCCTGGAGCTTTTCACACCAAGATCTGGACAAAAGCATTCCATATTTTGGTGGGATATCAGCTACCACTACATCCATTAAAATAGTCTTGGCGGGGTATTGCACTAGCGATACACATAAACCTTTGATTAGGCTTAGACATTTGACATGGCTAGAATCAAAAGAGAACAAGTCCTTGTATGGCCTGGTGATATCTAGGTCCATTTTTTCCATCACCGACTTAGGCATTAGATTATGGGAAGCTCCCAAATCAAACATTGCATTGTGAAGTACTTCTTCATGAATGTTTAGATTTACATAGAATGGAGGAATTCCACAATCTACTGTTTTTCCATTTGCTTCAGGGCCAAAAATTAATTCTGGCTGGTCATCTAGGACGTTCACTGCATCTCTGTTTTCTGAAATTTGAAGTGTCCTGCTGATTTTTTCTCTATAGACCTCATGTTTAGCCAACTGAGATAGTGGAATGGCTATTTTTAACTTGCCTATTTCTGTTTCAAGATTGAAAGGTTTTTCTATTTGAATTCTTGCATTTTGGGCAGCAAGATTTTCTTTTTCTGTTGTGTTTTCAATTTTTTTTCCATTATCAAGAGTGTTGTTAAGAACTGAATCTGTTTTAAAATTAATTTCAAGAAATTTCTTTGCATTTTCTTTGGGAGGAAAAGAAGTGGAAGGCTGATTGTTTGATGGCTGTAAATCTGATATGTCCTTAGTTGTGGGTTCTTTTGGGTTGACGTTTGTTCTAGCAGGGAGTTGTATAGGGGGGGCATCAATATTTGCTCTTTTAGGTTGTTTGGTATCTTTCTGCTTGTTGGGTTCAGGAACATCTATCGTTCTACTTCTCAACTTTTATTGTTTATGAACATCATAGACAATTGCATCATATCCCTCTCTGAAATCAAATGATTCTCCTGATTTGGTTTGAAATTGATTAAATGTGTGAGCTTCTTGATCATCTTGGGTTAAAAAAATTGGTTGTTCACTGTTTAGACCCATTAAGTTAATTTGAGTGTCCTCTATTGGCTCACTAGAGGTTGAAGCTTCATCTTAGTTTTCGTGGAATGGAGGTCTAATGTTTTGGTCAACACTAGCCTTTCCAGCATTGAGATTCTAATGTTTCCTGAAGTTTGGATTTCTTTCGGTGTTACTTTGTTGACCATCCCAAGAGGATTTCCTTTCAAACGTTTCTACTCTATCACCCAATCTATCCATTCCTTTGATAATTACATCTAGTTTTTGCTCAAATGTAGAAGGGCGTTCTTTGAAGGGAGTCCTTCTTTCAGCTCTAGCTCGAGCTTGTTTAGAAATCAGATTGGCCTCCACACTGACAGTGATGCTTCGCATGTCTTCTAAGCTTGAAGGAGCTCTTTCGCTGAGCTGGTATGCCATGTAAGAATCAAATCCATCAGGGAATTTGATCAAGGCCAAGTCTGGTGGAGGTCTAAGGGTCTGAGGAATAGCATTGTACACATTATTAAATCTAGCACAGTAATCTTGAATAGTTTCTTGTGGACCTCTTTTCAAGATTTCATATTTTGATAGGATGTGTAAAAGGTCCTTCTTATTTTCCCATATATTCAAAAAAATTTGATAAAGGGCATATGGGTCAGCAATAGTGTTTACAGGAAGTGCCCTAAACCAGGCCCTAACATCACCAGTTAAACTCTGAACAAAGATTTTCATTCTGACATAATTATCATCAATCTCATAGTTTTCAAAATAATCCATCATTTTCTTAGTATGTTGTTGAGCTATATAGGTGTCAGTACCATCAAAATAAGTGATTTTGCTTTGATAATCTTGAGGCATAGCCCCTGGATTTGTAGGCAACTGCAGCGGAGCATATCGGTTTTCCATATTCGTAGAGATAAATGGAACAATTGGAAGAACAGGGATAACAGTGGAAATATATGTTGTGGATGGGGGAGTGGAAGAGATGTTCTGAAGTGATGATGGTGAACTAGGAGAAGTTGTAGCAATGGTAGGAAAGACTGCAACTTTTCTGGGAGTAAGCTTAGATTGGGTAAGGTTCTATTGAGGTGTGTCAAGGTTTAAATCAACAAAATATCCTTGATTGTCTTGGCTTCTAAGGTTCTTTGGGATCAAATTAGGATTTTCAAAGATAGCTGGAGGATTTGGATCTAGATTCTATCTAGTTTAACAGATTTTCTTCTTTGGAGCCAGCTTCTAAATCTATTTTTAGTTTTTCTTGAAATATTTTGAAGGACACAACTTTTAACAATATGTTTCTAGGAAGTTTTAATGAGAATCTTCAATTTTCCTAATGATTTATTTGAAAAAGGAAATTGATCAAGTGTTTGAGACAACTGTTTAGAACCTAAAACTAGGCTGGAGATAAACTGAAGCATCTTTTATTTACTCCTGTAATTGCTTAG
Organism: Pinus taeda; assembly: GCA_000404065.3. Lineage (NCBI taxonomy): Eukaryota > Viridiplantae > Streptophyta > Pinopsida > Pinales > Pinaceae > Pinus > Pinus taeda. The sequence goes on from APFE031747213.1 coordinate 95,529, forward strand.
CAAAAACAATTTCAAAGGCTACCTAGCTAACTTTAAGCTCCATCTGTAGCTTTAGAAAATAGACAGCAGTAACAAACAATCATTCAGTTTCCCAGTGGAGTTGCCAATGATGTTATCACTCAGGTTGTTCCCCAGGAAAATTATAAAGGAGGGAATACAGCCGAGGTAACCACAGACCAATCTTTTAGATGCAAACTCTAGTCAATCTGCATCCAAAGAGGGCTCTCTCTTTATTATCTAGCTTTGTTTTTAAGGTATTTTAGGCTAGTTATGGAGTACAAAGGTTTATTTGATTTTTGGATGGTGATATTCTACAGAACATGGATGTAAAATCTGAGAAGTTCAGTCCATTGGGATAATGGAGTCTATGAAGATGAACTGCTGGATATGGTTTCTTTGACATAGGGAGGTACTACAGAGCAAGATAATCAACCATGAAACAATTTGTAAGCTAAAATCAGGTGGGACGGAGTTAGCGGGTGAAGGGAAACTAAAAATCCTTCATCATGCTGACAGAGGGAAAGTGGATGAATATTGTCAGAGAGCAGTTAAGAATTCTTGCTTATGCTAATTCTGAAGAAAACATCAATAATAACAGAGATTGAACACAGAGTACAGTTAAGCAAGTTCTAGGTTATTCTTCTTCCCTGTTATTAAGATTATGAACATATATGATATATAAAAAACACAGAAAATTGTAAAACATGAGTTAAAAAGACTTATTGATCCATGAAATAATTCGAGAACTCTGCAACATGGTCCTCAGACATCAATTCCATATCTAGAGAGTTTAACAACAAGGCATTCCAGCAACCTTTTATTCAGAAGAGTTCTTAGAGTTACAGCGCAGTTCCAAAAATGTATCACCAACCCCTAATACTTCACTTGGGGAGGTATTTGTACAAAAATGTTTACAAAATATCTCAATGAGATAATATCTAGCAATAACTTCTTTCACCCACTCTATAGGGGAAGTAAATGATCTTGGGAACAGGAAGAAATAAATGTAGAGGTGAATTCCACTGTGCTGGCTGCCCAATTGATAAGGTGCGTTGACTGTTCGCTCGATGAGTCGGCCGATGGATGCTTTACTGACATTCTGCATGGCTGGCTTAGCTTTTAATAGACCACTGCCCAACGCAATTTTTATCTGTTCTTTTTGTCCACTTCGTGATATATGTTATATCCCGGAAAAAACAAAGTCGAGACATGCCTACAGGATTTCCAACATGCTCTGCCACCACTGTTCATCTGGAAATTGGTGTCTTCATAGTTTTATTAGAGTTTCATCAGCATCCGTGTACCAGAAGAAAGTAGGCTGGATTGTGAAAATATGTCTTACTTCATGCTCGATATAAAATAGATTTTCTAAATTGTCAAACAGGCTCTGCCCAGATGGGAGTTCCTTCTCTCCTGCAGAACTTGATGATGTTGTGATTTGGTTAGCCACATATGTATTCAACCTGTGAGCATATTCTGAATGTGTCATCAGTCTATGGTCATTGGTTAATAAACTAGGTAGACCCTTTTCTTGCAAAGTTGTAAACTTCTACATGAAGGCATTTATCTCCACTTGCATATCCTGGCACTTCCTCTCCAGATTTGTATGAAGTTCTTCATGGTGAAAACTCTTTTGACAGTTAGAATGGTGCCTGTCTTGTCCCTGATATCCAGTGCTGCCAGCTCTTCCTTGGTGTGGGTGTTCAAAAAATGTATTAGCCTATTGGCCTGTTCGGGCATGTGTCCCAATAAATTCCTGGCCTTTTGACTTTCCACTTGAGCTGCTGTTACCAAATCAATCTGCTCATGAATTACCGGTATTTATTTCCATACATCAGTGATGGATTGGCCAATGTTAGTCCACAAAATTCCCTTCATTGCTCCCAGAGGTTTGTCTAAAGAGAGGTCCTTTTCCAATGTCTTTACTTTGTTTTCTAATGCCTTTACCTCTCTTGTCTTTTCTGCCACAGTCATTTTAGATTTGTCATAACTTATTTCCTACTCGTCCAATTTCTCCTTAGCCTGTTTTAATTTTGATACTTGGAGTTTTAAATCCTCCATAGCCTTTAGAAATTCCTCAGTGGTCATGGTAGTGCTGCTACTTGCTGCTATTGTTGTTGAAGTACTTCGTGCTGTTGATGCTGGGATAGTGGGAGGGATTGTTGTTGTAACTGTGGTAGGAGCAGTTGTAACTATTGGAGCTATTTGGATGGTTGGGAGGTCGATACTCCCTACTTTTCCCGCAATGCCTTCTCCAATTCCTGGTCTATCTCATTTAGTCTTTGATTCATTTTTATTAGAAAATCCATCATGTATTCTTCTGCTTTTTCTTGCACAACCTCTGTGGTTTGTGGATGCATAGTAATTGGCGGCTTCAATTGTTTCTTGAGGGCAGCTATGTCATCCTCCTTTTTCTTTATTAATGCTTTTATTCCCTTGGCATCCTTGGGATCATGTCCCAGCTCAATGATAATTTATTCCAAGGACTTTATCCTGTTGTCCTTGGCCAAAGAAGATGCCTTTTGCAAATCCCATTGGGCAGATGTGTTGTTTAGTGAATTCTACAATTGTTGAGCTAGTATTGCTTTGTCTGCCAATGTGGAGTAGACCATTTCTCCCGTTTGCTTATGCAACTCAATCTGTTCCAGGGGGTGAATGTCTTTGGCAAGAGCCTCCATATTTTTTCTAATATAATCAGCTGCTGACTGTGGCTGCTGCACTTTAGGCTTAAAGTGACTCAAGATCATCTTTCCTTCTTTAATGTCATATGCAGACACTAACCTTTGTTTTTTGGTGGGGCTCATCTTGAGAAATTGATCATAAAGTTGCATTCTTATTGGTTCATTCTGTGCCTTGATGTCTATGAATGTTATTTTAATATCAGAACCTTGCTTGTTTTGTGGCCTTGAGGAGGAAACCTCCATACTATGTTGTTTCTCCAATCGCTGCCTATGAGAACTGGAGGATGTTTCTACCACTAGGGATGTCTGTGGGCTGGTTGCCCTCTCACCTCTCGGGCTTTCTATGATCTCCTCTATAGTTTCCTCTTCAGGTAGAGGATCCACTCTCTGCCTCTTTTCCCCTGGTTGTTCTATTGGCCCACTTACAGGTGTGGTCTCTTCTCGGTCCCTTTTTCTGCCCTTTTCCTCATGTATAGGGGTCTGTAATGCTGGTACCTCTGATGCTTTGGTCTGGATAGGAGGATTTTGCCCTTGGCCCTATTCCTTTGATGAAGTTGGCTATTCTGTCATTATGTGCTACTCTGAATCCAACACCTCTTTGCCTTTAGATGTTCCTGCAGCTGGTGTAGTGCTTTCTTGGGCAGGTTGTTGTGAAGTTGCAGCAGTTGATGTTTCCACTTTGGTTTGCTAAGACAATTTGAAAGAGACCTGTCCAAAAGAGTCTAGGTCAAGAGTTTTTTTCAATATTTTTCATTGCTTGTTCCATATTTTCTTCCTCACTAATCTGTTCTATCAATGTGCCCTCTACCCACTCATCTTGATTAGCATACTGCTCTAATTCAGGGATCCTACAATGATCATAGGCTAATAGCCTATTTTTTACCCTTCTATCATAGATGAATCCATTTGGGTCATAGGGTACCTACCAAAAGCTCCTTTTTAATTTGAGTTGTTCACACAATATCTTTTCAGCATCTTTCCATCCTTCCTTTTTGTTAATGATGAAAGCGCCTAATTGGTTTCTTAATTTCAGCTGAGCTTTTTTCTTGGCATCATAACAATGAGTCAAATCTAAGCTGATAAACTACCTGAAGTATTGAAGAGCAAAGAGTCTCATAGGCACATATTTTGGCAGTTTATAGGGGCACAGCTCACAGCCATATATCCTGATCTCAATGTGATTCTAGTAAATGTACCAGCCACGAATTTTTTAGTTTTTAGAGAGCTGTAAAATTTTCTGCATGTCAGCAGAAAGTCTGGGAGGAGGAGTTCTCATTAGCAGAGATGAGACTGGATGTATAAATAGATCAATGAATCCATAGTAAGTGTAGGGAGAGTTATGTACTTGATGGAAGACTGGGGTCCAAAAGATTACAAATCTCCTTTCTCCTTTAGTATCCAATTTTCTGATAGGAAACTGAAAACTATATGTTTGATAGTACAAGAACAGATGATATATATATGATGTATAGTTGAATATCCCCTATGTTTCTAGACTCATTAATTGTTCATGGATTTTATTGGTAATGAAAGTAGAAAAGTCAAATTTGACAGCAGGAGGATGTCCTGGAATGAACGTGGACATCAGGGCTAAAATGGTCTCATCAACATACTCACTTGTCTTAAATCCCAGGACATAAGATATCATATCAATAACAAATCTTCCAACTTCATTGAACCAAACATGGTGAAAAGGAGGTGAATCTCTGGGTTGACAATCTGGACTCATGAATAACTTGGCAATTCGGCCTAATTCTGCAGTGGATAATTTAGAGCCTTGGTCGAGTAAATATTTCATGGAAAGAGGAGTCCAAGGCTAGCTAGGTATGAAGTGTAGCATCTCATTGATTGAGTCAGGAGTTATATAAAAAATGACTGATCGAGATGGAGACATGACTGCTCTTTTAGTAGGCTCATAATTGGCACAGCACAGGCGAATGATATCTGGAAACACATTTACTGAGGGGAGATAGTATATGGGTAGATTGGATTCCCATATCCCATAGAGATCAGTTTTGTTTAGGTGACTATTTCTGATTTCACAAAATGCTTGAAGGTGGTCTTTATCACCAATTAAATCTTGTATTTGGAAGTCCCTATCAGCTAAGGGCAACCACTCTAATTCTTTGTGATGTGCATTAAGGGGAGCAACATTGAGGGCCACTGGAGCCTCCATTACTCAATCTTCTGTGATTTTTCAATTTGAAATTTTTAGTTCTTGTAATAAAATAGGTAAAATGACAGTTTTTGGGGGTTTTCTCAGAGAATTGCGAGCCGAAGCCGACTTATATTTAGCTTAGTGGGCGAAATTTGTAGAGGGAGATGAAGTTTGCGGGATTTCTTGGTAAAATCGGCAAAACAGTGGTTATGGTGCGCCTTTTTTGTAGGTAATTTGATGAATTTAACTCGAATTTGGGTGTTTTTTGGGGAATTTGCAGAGGAAACTAAAAAAAAGGTTTAGGAACAAAATGTAGGTAAATACATGTTTTGACCAGTGGAGTGTGCGATTTGCAGGTGGCGGACCGAGCTAGAAGGTCGGTTTGCGGGCTTGATTTGGCCTTGTGGCAGACGGTGTGTTTAAACACTGCTTTGAATGTGAAAGAGCATGCGGAGGTCACGTAGAGACAATAAGCAGAAATGAACAAAAACATCGTTTTTTTTCCTTTCTGACAAAAAATTGATTTTGGTAGGTTTTGGTGTGCTTCGATTAGGTGACGTCAGCATGACGCGGTATTTTTTCATGTAGCGGGTGACTTGGTGCTGACGTAGCACTGACGTGGTTGCGACGTCAGTGGATGATGCGAGGGTGACATCAGCGGGGAGCGAGCATGGGCAGTAAGCGGTTTGGCCCCCACACCGCCTTTGGGCAATGGTGGTATCAGAGGGGGGGGGCAGCGATCATACCGGGCGGGTGCCATGTGTTTTCTGTACGTCGACAATACCGCCCATTCCTCGGGTGCTAACGATCAGACGTGGAGGGCTTGTGATATGGATTAGAGCCATTGGATGGGTGGGCCCCGATCCAATGGTGGGCGACGACTGGGATATGGCGGAGGCTATGGAGTGGGACCCGCCATAATATTTAACGAATTTGTAATTTTTCGCGGTGTATTTGTTTTAGGTTTGTCGGGCGGGTTGGTTATTTATTTAGCCAAATGTTAAATAAATCTCGTGGTGTGTGCGCGCAGGGTTATTACTGACCCCGGATGAGCCATTAACCCCATAAACATTGGTATATGGCTATATTTAGCCGAGGGTCGGGATATTAAAGTTTTGTTGGGGTTTTTATATATAAATATAGTACGGGGGGGGGCGGAATTCTATGTAGGAGCTATATAATAGAGTTAGTATGTTAAAATCAGAAATATATTCAAATAAAGCACTATGTCAAAAAGTGGAACTTTAGCTTAGGGGAGTGAAAGATATCCAAGTTATGAATTTGGAAAACCTAGCAAAATGGAAGAAAAACATTTTTACACAAGAAATGTGGCTTTGATATCCTTAGAAAACATAGAGTTTCACTTAGTCTTTTCATGAAATGAAGTGTTTAGGAGCACTGAGCAGATATCAATGTCCTTGTGGGGAGGTTAGTAAATGTTCTTAGAGGAATGAGGAGGGAAGCTAGTCATGCTTCATCTGTTTTATATCCACCTTGCCATGGCACTTATGATATCCATGAGATGAATTATCTTCAAAAGAAAAGATTCCTCATACACCTACTTCTGCAACATCAAAACTGCCTACCCAGCCTATTACACCTAACCTTTTTTCTTCCTTTTCCTTGGGTGCATTTGAACTAGCAAACCCTTACTCTCTTCTTTTATTTTAACTGTCCTCCTATCTAAGTCTTCCCTTATCTCTTCCAGGGGCTTAGATTTAGTTGTTGAACACCCTTGCTTCTCTACCTAACTACTTATCTGCCACTATTTGGACAAATCTTATTCTCTACTTCTAAAAACAGGAAATTTAAACATGGAATGGCCAAGATTAAGTTGTTTGGCCATCCATTAACTGGGACAGAAGTCACCTAAGTGCACACATTGGACGTTTTTTCAAAAATAGGATAGTAGTGGCATTTTGGACCAGCACACTTTCCTGGTATTTTCTTTGGGGTTCATTTTCTTTCTTTTTGACCAATTCATTCTTTTTGCCCTTTGATTTTTATTTTAGGGCATACCCTCTTTTCATTCTTTTATTTTTTCATTTTTTGAAAATATGGAACCTTTGTAGCATGGAAAGGATGAACATATTTGGCATTTCATCAGTTGATCGTGAAATATGATACCTATTGGTATATGAGTATAACAGAGGGCACGCGAGAAACTTCTTACCACCTACAAAAACATGCTCCCTCATTCTGCATGTTTTTTACCCTTTTGTCACCTCATGACTTGAGGTGATATTCTCCACCATCGATATACCTCGCTTGATCCAACGGCTATCGCGTCACCTGATAGCCAACTAGCTTGGCCGATCTCCACTATTGATCAACCTTGCATGATCCAACGGCTATCGTACAATGTTGTGTGAATTCTTGCACGATCAATATCCACCCGAGAGCATGTGAGAAAATTGGTTTTCCCATGCTACATGCCATTCACTTAGGCTAATCACACAAAATTTAGGAATTCCACTTGTAGCTTTGAAGGCATATGAGAAACTGCTTACCACCTATGGAACCCACTATTCACTTAATCCCATGTGATAATATCTCCACTACTCATCTCCTGTTAATCCTGTTCACCCATTTATTCACTTAAACCCCCGTGATAAGATCTCCACTGCTCATCTCCCGTTAATCCTGTTCATCCATCCATTCACGTAGTCTCCTGCGATGCGATCTCCACCGCTCATATTCCTCTGCACTACTACTTCATTACGTCTTCCTTTCATTGATTTCAATCTTTTCTTGATCTTCTGCGTGATTCCTTGCATGCTTGATTGTACCAAAAAATTAAAAAAACGTGAAAACAAATTTAGTTTAGTTTCCTTGCTTACTCATTAGTTTTGCTTGATGCTCTTAGCAACATTATGTTATTGTTTATTTAGCAATTCTGCTTAGTTTAGACGTTTAAATGGTTAATTAGGATATGGTATGATTTATCATTGCATGTTAGTTTATTCATTGCTACAGTAGAGTAGCTCTCTTAGAATATATTTTCTCTTCTTCCATAAAATAATTAAGATTCTTATGACTCTATAGAAGTCTGGCTTGGAACCTCTGGTGTCTCTCGCCATATGAACAAGTGATAGTAGGCAGGGCCTTCACTTCTACTTATGCATATAGCACTGTCACATCCAAGTTTGTATGAACCCTGAGTTGATAAGTAAAGTTGGTAGACAGGATTTGCAACATATTTTCTGCAATACTAGTGCTCATCACTTTTTGGCACCATTGTTGCGGAGGTGCCAGAGTAGAATGTGATCCCTACTCTCTTTTCTTATATTTCTAGCCTTCACCTTTCTTCCATTAGTTTCTTTCTGCAAAAGTAATCTAGTAGTTTCCTTTATTTCATTTGTCATTATTTTCTTTCATTTCCATTCTGCAAGTAGAATTTCAATTCAGTAAGTAGTTTTTTTTCTGTCAGTAGTTTTAATTCAATCAGCAATTTCATTTCTGCAAAGTACTTTCCATCTTAAGAAAATATTCCAAAAACCAACCCAAAAGCATTTCCTTTCATGCCTCATAGGAGTAGGGAGAATCTAGGGAAATTCTTAACAAATACCCCCACTGCATCCAATAGCCAACCTTCTCTCTTCTTCCATGGTTGTGAACTAGAGGAACCCTTAGGTGAGCAACCTCACTTATTCGAAGAACCTATAGGGGAAGAAAAATAAGAAGAACCCATTCCTACTGAACCAACGGATGAAAATCTAAATGGCAGAGGAAATAGAGAGAGAATTGAGGGTGCCTTCCCCATTAGGGAAACCAATGGGGACACTACGATGAAGAATATAAGCCCCTCTTCTCTACCTCATTTCCATGGCCTCACCACAAAGGACCCTGACACTTTCCTATTTGAATTTTCTGTTATATGTGGAACCTATGACTATACATATGATGAGCAAAAGTTAAAATTTTTTCCATCTACCCTCAAGGATGCAGCATTGTGTTGGTTCATGGGTTTACCTAGAGGTAGCATCACAACTTGGGCTCAGATGCAGCCAACTTTTAACAAAAAATGTGGGGACTATTGTAGGTCAATGGATTCTAAAGAAGAGGTTTTCAGGATGACCATGGGCTAGGATGAATCCTTAGAAGACTATCAAGAAAGATTCCAGCTCAGTTACAAAAGGGCCAGGTGCACACTTGACCCCGAGTCACTAAAGATGGTCTTGCTTAGAGGAGCAAGGGAAGACCTTCTCGATATCTTACATTTGTTAGCAGTAGGAGATATCTACCAATTACCCTATGAGGATATCGAGACTGCCTTTAGAAACCATTCTAGGGCAGCCAGGAAAAAGGGTAGGAGTAGTTAGCCTATGGCCTGTACATCATCTTCCAACTCATCCATCAAGGGTGAAATTAGAAATATGCTGGAAGATTTCAAAAGTGATATGCTGCAAACCCTTGCCTTGCAATTGGACACCATTAATATCAAAAGGAAGCAAGAGGAAGTAGAGAGATCCTTGGCCATCTTTTGTCCTAGATGCACTAAGAGGCATCCTAGGAATGGATGTCCGTTGAAATGTATTCAGATTTTCTTAGTCTGTGAAGAAAACCACTCCATAGACAAGTGCCCTTCTTTACCTGGACTCAAAGTTGTATACCAAGGAGTTGAAGGGGTCACTGAGCAGCTTTGCTACATCAACCAAAGGAGACCTCCTAGGCCTAAACCATACTAGCAGTGTATGCAAGGGTCATCCCATGCATATTACAACCCAAACCAAACCACATCTATACCTTTCTGGGGACTCCCTGCTCATCCTTCTTGGTCTACACCCCCTCCTTGGTCATATGCATCTCAGCATCATTCCAAGCCAGCCAGCCAGTCATTTCAACCTTATGTTCCACCACAACCTCAGTGGAATACCCCACACTTGGGGTGGAGGGCCCGATACAACAATTCTCCAACTCTATTGCCTCCACCACCTACCCAACCACAAATCCTACACACTACTCCACCCAAGAAACCGTAGATTCCTACCTAGCCAAATTCGAACCCAAACAATAGGCAAGCTCAACAAGTATACAGTGGAGAGACATCATATCCAACTTATGTTGTAGAAATCTAGCATATCAACCTAAGATCTAGGAGAATTCTCCCAGATAACCAAACTCCATCTCCACATATGGAGGTTCAGGAAGAAAGAGAGGAAAGCAACCTTAAATTAAATTCACCCTTTCCTGAGAGATTAGCCCAACCACTCTGGCCAACACCAAAAGAAACTAAACTTCTGGGAGAATTGAAAAATCTATATGTAAAGATCCCCCTTCTCCGAGCAATAAAAGATGTTCCAATTTACAATAATTTGATTAAGGAGAAATGCTTCAAGCATCCAGGAGGAAGAAAAAGGGATGCCCCTACCATTAATGACATTGGGAAACTTTCTAGCTAAATGCTGGGGTAGGTAATATGTCCAAAATATTTGGACTGTGGAATCCCTATAGTAGATGTGCACATCAATGGCACCATTGTCCCACACACTTTGATTGATCTTGGGGCTGCCATTAATGTGATGACCAAAGACACCATCCTCAAGATCAACCTCCAAGGGTCGTTGAGGAAGACCACAACAGTTCTGCAACATGCAGACCATTCCACTGTCACCCCTGAGGGAATTATGGAGGATGTGATGGTCTCCATTGACTCCTAGGAGTACCCTACAGATTTCCTAGTTCTCTAGCCTAAGGCTAAGCTTACGGGTTACCCTCTCATCCTTGGGAGGCCATGGTTGGCCACAACTGATGCTTACATTAGCTACAGAGCTAGGAATATGACCATCAAGAATGGGCATATATCCCAGCAATTGGTCCTAAACCATCCTGGTCAACATTCTCTATAGCATGATTTACCTTTATGGTTGGAGGAGGAAGAATAAGATGTGGCTTATTCCACCCAACTTTATGCTTTGGAAGCAACCATAGGAGGAAGACAGAAAGATGACGATGAATTAATTGAACACCTGCTCCAAAGTCCAACTCCTAGTTCATTACCATTATAATAAGAAGTAATGGAAACCTAAAACAATCATCCAATTAACTTATCCTTGGCCAATTCCAACCCACTCCATGTAAAAGACATAGAATTTGGCCCAAAGAGAACTTTGAAAATTAATCCATCTCTTTCTGCTCTCAAAGAGGAAAATCTATGCAACATGTTGAGAGAAAACCTAGAAGCCTTTGCTTGGAGTTACAAGGAAATTAAGGGAGTACACACCATAGTGTGTACTCACCACATATACATCAACGAAGGTTGCAAGCCATTCTAGCAACCGCAAAGGAGGATGAATCCAACTCTTAAAGATATAGTCAAAGAAGAACTGCAAAAATTGCTCGATGCGGGATTCATTTACCCTATCTCCAATAGTGAGTGTTGTTATACAACAAATTGACATGGTCATCAGCTCAAAGGGGAAAGACATGATAGTTGAAGAAAGGACCAAGATCACATGTCTTGTTTCCACACTAAAATTGGATATGCACTGACAACATGCTTTATAAAGCTTCTCTACAAGCATAAGGGTGCGTTAGTGACCCAACTAACTCTAGTTGCTAGTTCGGGAACAACGTTAGTGGATCCTAATGAAGTTCTAAGGGTCAAAGGAGCAAATTGACTCATAAATATCTAGATATTTGCTCCAAAATCTACTCAAGAAAAGCAAGGAAACATCTCAAGTTCGACCTATTTGGGGGATTACTAATCCTAATGAAGGAGGAAAATGGGAATGAGCTGAAAAGCATGGCAACTTCATTGCTTTTACCCTAAGGAACTCATGGAGGAACTTGGTAACCCTAACGCAATTGCTACATAAGAAAAGTTATGGCTATGGTAATAGAGGTCGGATCATTTGAAAGGATAGCATACTTGATTGTTGAGCATTGTCTCAAATCAGAAGAAGTTGGTAAGAAGGGAGAGAGAGAGAAGCTGGAGGGGTAAGGGAAGGCTGATGCAATAAATGGTTGTAATAATTCTTCCGACATTAATATAGAACTACAGTTGTACTGTCTACTTCGTAGTGTTGGTACTATCATTAATTTATTTGTGTGTCCAATACCTTTTAGCATGAGTAGCTTAGTTATGTGTAACTAGATGTTATTTTATGTATTCATGTATTAGTTATTAGAGTTGTATAATTTGATTATGCTTGCCTCTTCGACGTGTAAGACTTGATTTGGAGCTGGCTCAGGGGACTTCCACCTAGCTGTATTTTGCTCTACAACAAATTTACATGGAGGATTGAGGTAATCTATTTGTCCTACTTTGATATTTAGTTATTTTTTATGAACATGCATGTAACTTTGTGATGGTTTCCAATAATCTTACAGTCTTCCAAAGGTCCCAGGCAGACCTTTGATGGTATCTCCATTCTCCATACACCGTGCATTTTATCCTACATCAAAATTAGCGACTCCGCTAGGGACTATACATCTAATTCCCGGTTTACCCAGAGAGTTCTCAGTTTCCTCCTCCTTCTAAGACCTCCCTATACTTCTACATTCCCTTTCTAACCCACCAAAACCTTGTTGCATCATCCCTACCTATATTCATCATTGAATTTGATCCAAGAAGCCCTGTTTTGAACTGTTTTCCCACACTAATGCAGGTTAGTATTAGTGTTGATATCTTCATACCTCCATCAGTGATCAAATTACTCTTTTTGCATGCATATTAGGTGTCCCATCTGATCAGCTACATTCCTTTAGGTCATGGATCAACTGATGGTAGTGGTTTCATGTCAATTTCCCTCATGAAATTCACCTGCTAACCTGTGTTCACATTTTTTAGGTCATTTACTGTCATTCTATTTCATTTCATTTACAAAAATTAGTTTTAGGGTTTTAGTCTCACTAGTTCTAGGGTTTGTCATCTTGGTCATCCAAAAATTGAATAAAAGGTTAGCAGGCACATGAGGAGGATTAATAAGCTCATAGAGTCATGAATATACTATTGATATGCTCAATAAATTTGTTTTACCTCAAAACACTGTTTTGAGGTGAAAACATATTTTTTTCCATTTCATGTACAAATTTAATGTAATTTAAGGGTTCCTATATGTAATAAGTTCAGTATCTGCTCTTAGTCACCTTGCCAACTCCAGCCACTACAAAAAACACAAGCACCAATACATCAGTCCTTCAATTGGTCAAGAAAAATCAAACCTCAAATGAAAAATAGAGTTTTTGACAAAAAGTGACTAAGACTTTATAAAATTGAGTTTGCAATAAGGAAAAATTAAAGTGCACCCATTTGTAAAGTGAATTCATGCTAGCCATCCATTTCATTGTGTAAAACATCTTTGAAGAGCCAAAATTGAGATTTAGAGGGAAATTGAGAAAAGGCGGAAGAGAACCCTATTTTTGCAACAAACTTTCTAGCACTGCGCATCATAGGGTTGGAACTGCACATCAGACCGGTGCTACACATTAGCTAGTTTTAGCCAATGTAAAAATACACAGGCATTGTGCATCAGGAAGGCGCTGCACATTGGGCTCAGTGCACTGTGCATTGACCGGGAAGGTTCCAAAATCACTCCAATTCACCCTCAACTCTCCCAAATGATGCATTTCACTCCTACAAGTAAATTTTCATTGATCTTGAGCTAAATTTGGTCTTCTCCATGTTTTCTTCATGAGTTTTGTATCTTGAAAATCAAACCCTAGCTTGTCTTCATAAATTTACATTTCATTGCAAAACTTTCACTCCATAACAAAACCAACATCTTTTTCCGCTTTTCCACACTTCATTGCCTTCAATCAACCCATTAATTCCATTTTCCTTTTCCCATTCCCCTAAGAAAACTCACTCCCTTCATCAAACCCTATGTCCCTCATAAGTCAAAACCCTAATTTCCTAAACTTGTCCCTACTCCATTCCACATTTGCAAAAACTCTTCATACTCATCTTTCTTGTCCTCACCCATTATGATTTTCCACCATATCATCATCACATCACATCCCTAAGTCAAACATCATGGAAAGAAGTAGTGAATCTAGTTTTGACGAAGAAAAGCTTAGTGATAGCTCAAGGGAAAGAAATGTACAGCCGAGGAGACCTCACAAGGGTGGAAAAATTATTAGGGAGGAACCTATTAGCATGACTGAAATCCTTGCTTGCCCTCTTGCGACCACATGTTTCACATATCAGTGCTATGTTGAGTTTTGTGAGATGGTTGAGAGGGTCAAATACCACCATGTGTTAGTAACGCAGTTTTTCATAAATATGGAAAATAATGTGGCGCACCTTGCTAGGATCAATTTCACTCTTTCACCAGCTATTATTGCAGAAGCTACAAGAATGCCAGATGTAGGGGAAAAGTGGAACAAAAGGCAGAATATCAGTAAACAACATTATGAACCTTATATCAAGGCTAAAAACCATGGTAAACTTAGTAGGGTGTTTCCTTTCAAATTCTTGGAGGACCAGTATGTTCCACTCATGAAGCTTATCATCAAATACTTTACATGTGAGGGTAGGTTCTCCAGGCTTTATGCCTACCACATCAGATTGCTTATGCACTTTACTAGGGTCAAAATGATGAGCATTCCATATTTTATATGTAAGAACATTTAGAGGATGACAGTGATTGTAAAAAGAAACCATTTCCACAATAGCTCAATAATATTTATCATTTTTTTGTCATCAAAATTGTTGTTTTACATCATCTCACTCAATTGGGAGTGTTATGGGAAACTTTCATTGCCCATGAATGCTTCACGGTGCCTCAAATATTTTCAAATCCTCAAGAAGAAGGTGAACCTTCCGGGCAACAAAGAGACCCTGAAAGTAAAACAGAAGAGGCTCATGTTCTTGTGTTTTTTACTTATGAAAGTGGCACTAGGATGATTTTTGTAGCTGCCAAATGAGTACTATCTCCACCAGGGGTGGAAGGGGTCTCGTTTTCTTCACCGGATCATAGGAAAATGCTATCTTCACTGGGGGTGAAAGGGGCTTTTCCTTCTTCTTCAGCTGAACAAGTATAGGGCAGAGACAAAGGAAAAAAAAAGATGCATGAAGAGGGCCCTACTGAAGGGAAAGACAAGGATTTTGTTTTGGTTGAGGAGGATGACACTGATTTGGGCTCTCAAAACTCAAAATTCAAGGATATGATCATCAAATAGAAGGAGGCTGAAATCCAAGCCTTATCATTTGACCTAGAGAGGGCCAAATGGATCATCAACTTTCTTGAGCAGGAGAATAAGCAACTGGAAGACAAGCAAGCCATTATGGAGCTGCAAACAATTAGAGAAAACAGGCAAGTGGCAAAGAGAAGAAAAATCAAAACGACATACCTTGAGAAAGAAGTTGAGGCTGACTGAGAATCATGGTTGGAAAGAGTGAACATCCACCTTGAGAAGATGGTTGAGAGAGCTAACAAAGAAAGAAAAATGTTGCGCCATATGGCCTATCATTACTTAGCTCGGAATCAAATTTGCAAGACAAGGATAAACAGGTTAAAAGCTAAGTTAAAGAGAGCCTTGAGGGCCAGAAAGGAACAAGATAAACTCAAAACTTGGGCTGAAGCTTCATTAGTTCAAAAAAGTAGTTAGTAAGCTTGCCTCTTGCCAAATTTGAAGAAATTTTGAGAAATGTTTGTCATTTCAGAATTTTGTAATTAAAAACACAGTTATTTTTAGCTGATGCATAGTTCCAGTGATTTGTCTCAATATTTTGCAAAATGGCTTGCAGTTTTGGATTCCTCATGGAAAAAAAATGAAACCCAAAAAATTTCATAAAATTTGGAAGATATCTAGGCACCTAAAGGGCAAAAAACACCTAAAAAACGCCCTCTCTGCCACTTTTTGGACCCACAGGAACCAGTCTTGGTAGAAATGAGTTTTGGAGGGGCAAATCAACTCCAAATCAGAAAATTCAAAGTGTTATAGAAACTAGATAGGTAGAGGTTTCAAACAATCTATCTTGAGCCTAATTTGGTGGGGAGGAAGGCCTCCAAATTCAGCCTTGAAGTGGCACTGCGCATCATGCTCATGGTGCTACACATCAAGCAAATTTTTGCCAATTTTTCCTAAAACCTTAGAATTTCACCTAGTTTGACTATCAGTTGACTTTTTCTCTTCTCCTTGGTAAATTTATGATGTAATATGATGTAATATGATGTAAATATGACGAAAAATGACTTGAGGGGGTAGATACATCAATTAGAGGTGGTTTGAGGTTGAATGAATCAGTTTCCATCATTTTAGAGGCAAGTTGTTCCACTGCCTATTTTCTAGTTCCTAGTTTAGATGTTGTTGAAACAGCTCCTTCACTCATGGACTCGACCCCTGATGGATAGCTTAGATGGTTTTGAGGTCTCTATGATGTCTTTTCTCAGTCATTTGTAAATGTTGGACTTTGGCAGAAGTGTTGGACTCACTGAACATTTTGTATCAACATTTTGGCAAGGAATAAAACCAAGTTTCATAGCTATTTTTGTGGGATTCTTGTGACAGTGAGTTTATGTATTATTTCTACTTTGTAATTAGTTTTCTCTAATGTTTTATATGTATCCACATCTCTCTCTTTCTTCTAAACTAAATGATTCAAGGTGAATAGATAAAATACACTAGTTTACAGTGCTTTGTCTTAGTAATGCATTTGGTTTTCAATGTTTTCACATTTTGAAGACGATTCATAGTTTCTTATGCCCTCCTTAGCTCCTCAGTTGTCTACTCTACCATCTCAAATTCATTTCTACTAAATAAACCCTTGTCTACCTCGCCCCACAGAACATGACTGTATCCCTCAGTTGATTTCCCAGACCCAATCTACCTTCTCCAATTGATCTAGCAACCAAAACCTAAAATCAAACCAGAAACCCTAATCTACTATACCTAGCCTAAAATCAGCATTCATTTTAGTCATCTCAAGCCTTATTTTCCAATATCCTATTTGAGATTGACAAGGAGAGAGCCCTCTCCCAACCTGGTAGGGCTAGCTACCAGGTTAAGCGTGGTTTAATGTTACCCTAGACCTGCCTTTCTTCAACCTAGGGTAGATTTAGGCACTAACATAGTGGCGACCATATTGGAGAAGAACTGAAAACTATTACCCTAGTACTTTTAAAACAACTCTAGACTTTTGAATTATAGGCTTAGAATTTAGTAGGCTGAAAACATTATAATGTCTATTTGAATCTTGGGAACAATTCAACACACTGGCTTCCAGACGATACACCAGGGCCAATCCTGATCCTGATCCTCCTACCATGTTTGAAAACCCAAATCTCATTCCAATAATACTCAGGAAAGAAAGTTCTTTGAGTCCAAGACTGGTGTTTAGATCTCATTCATGCTCCATCGTATTTCAATATCTTGAAGATCTCCCGTTTGATGAGCACTTTGATCTATCTTTGCTTGAAACTAAATCTGAAAGTGCAGTTGGTGATACTTTTTTAAATCTGCAATTTGCCCAATATCTTGAGAATGAAAGAGCGAATAGATCAATTGATGCTTATATTTTGAATCTTCAAACCTCTATTGTGGCTACCAATATTCCTGAGTTCTTAGAATCTGCATCTGTTACTCTTGGTTCATGTGTTGTCTTCTCTAGTTCTGAAATTCATTCTCAACCGCAGTTTATTCCCACCCTTCCCATGCAACCTACCATATGTGATCAGAGATCTACTGTCTCTTATCCCCCTTCAACACCTCAAACATCTATCATTTCTTCACCTCCTTTGACACCTCATACACCCATCGCATCGACTGCCATTGTTGTTACAAATCCTCCTGCTTCTTCAAGGCTAGTTTCCAATCCACTTCGAGTAATGGCTGCCAGATATGCACCTCTTGTTTTGCCATAGAACTTGGATGCTATGCCTACTAATTACCAAAGTAAAATACCATTGTTTGATTCTACCCAAGGTATCACAGCATAGTAGCATGTGGACAGGATGAACGACTTGTTTGATCTTCATGAGATAGATCAAGAGAAAGTGACCATGCGATTATTTGTGCAAAGTTTTGGAGGTGAGGTACGAAAGTGGTTCAGCGTAGTGCCTGCGGGAACTATCAATACATTTTTGTTTCTTCATAGACAATTTCTGGATCGTTGGGAGGTAAAGAAAAATATACTCTAAATTCTTTCTGACTATAAAAACATAAAGAGGAATGTTGGCGAAAGTGTTCAAGATTACTATGTAAGATTTAATATTGTCTACAATGTTATTCCAGCTGATATCAAGCCACCGATGGGGCTGGCTTTGATAAAATTGCCCGATGGTTTTGATCCTGACATGGCATATCCATTGAGAGAACGAGATCCTACTACATGGGAGGATATGCAGAAAATTGCAGTGAGTGTGGAGGCAAATATACTAGCTAAGAGAGCTAGGACAAAGACCGAGAAGAAGGTGACCGTAAAGGAAGAAGCTTCTTTCTCAGATCATTTTCTTCATAAAATTGAGAAAATGTTTTATAGACTCACAATTGCAGATAAGTCTGAGACACCAATCAAAAATCAAAATTTCCAGGGTCGGCAATAGCCACAATTCAGGATTAAACAACGAGAGCAAAGAGCACAAGATCAATCAGCACAGTAGTAAGTCAAAACACCTCTACAACAGAACTATGTGCATGGCCCAGAGTCATAGGATGATGAGAATCCAATAGGAGAGGAGAATCACATTTTTACAACAGATGGTTTGCCTATTTATATCATGGAGGATGAGGAATATTCAGAAAACTTGGCTGTACAGAAGGATGAGGATTTTATACTAGCCAATGAAACAGTCCTAGAAGAAGAATCAGATGAATATCAGAGGGGATATATGAATGAATTGATAGTGCAGCAAAGACAATATTCACTCAGGAGTAGGGATGTACCAATCAATCCAATTCAAAAATGGAAGGAAGCAACATAACCAAATAATGATTATCCAAATGTTCATAAAAAAGGAAAGGAGCCAGCATATCCTACTTCCAGCAAAGTACAATCTGCAAATGAGAAGTCAAATTAGCCAAGTGCAGCAAAGGAAAAGTTTGAAAAGAAGGATGCTCTGGTCAAAGAGGTAGATAAAACTACAACCTTTAGCTTAGAGAATGATATTGCTAAGTTAAAAGTGTCGATACCTTTGACTGAATTAATGAAGAATAGCAGTTATAAGAGTCAAGTGTCAAAGATTTTGAATGTAGACCCCCTGTTTGATATGGTCAATGTGGAAGATGACCAACCCGAGCTTATTTTTGGTCCAGCATTAGAAGGCCAATCGGAGGATAGTGAAGTAGCCATGTTTTACATCAGCCTTAGATTGCATGATTATGTCTTGCACAATGCCATGTTTAATTCAGGAGCATCTCACAACCTGATGCCAAAGTCAATTATGGAAAAATTAGGTTTGGACATCACTCGCAAATATCATGATCTTTATTCCTTTGATTCTGGTAGGGTCAGATGTATTGGTCTCATTAAATATTTGGTGGTGACTTTAGATCAGATTACAACAAAGAATTTTCTCATGGATGTATATGTGGTCGACATTCCCCCTAGATTTGGCATGCTTTTATTTAGGTCATGGGTTGAAAAACTCAAAGGGACATTGCAGTTAGATTTCTCCTATGCCACTACTCCTATGTTTGGTCAATTAAGAAAATTATATAGGGAGAAGAAGATGACGTATATGGTCATGAGCAAGGAGAAACCTTTGAATCATCCAATTAACTATGTACATACAGATCTAGAATCTTTTGTTCTTTGTTCTGACAGTGGTTTTAATGATGAAAATAGTCAACTAGTTGAAGTGGAAGATATTCTAGAGATAATAGAAAATTTCAGGGCAGTACTTGATCAAGAGAGATAAAGGCTTGGAAGTACCGCTGAACAATCTACATTCCGCCAACAGTAGAAAATTGATGGACAACAGCCAAAGATAGAAGAGCAAGCATAATTCCAGCACTTGGAGGAAGAAGTCGGTTTGTGGAGTATGGATTTTGATGGAGTAGTAGCTAAGGATGGTGCAGGAATTGGGATTTAGTTACGCAGCCCTGTTTTCCTACCAAATAAAGTCCCAAATAATGTAAGAGTTTTTTCATATAAATTGGCTTTTGATTGTTCCAATAACGAAGCCGAGTATGAGGCACTGATTGCAAGCTTGAAAATACTCAAGAAGTTGAATGCAAAGAGAATTTTAGTTTATGATGACTCTGAATTAGTAATAAAACAAGTCAATGGTGAATACCAAGCCAAACATCCCTGAATGAGGGCTTACCTTAATGTAGTTCTAGATATTTTGAGGTTGTTTCCAAATTATACTTTGACATGTGTCCCTCGTACACAAAATGTTATTGCAGATTCTCTTGCCACCGCTGCAAGCAACTTAAAGATTCCAATGATTTCAAACAATAAGTTTGAAATTCATGTGAAACATCACCCTGTTGGTCCTGATAATCTAAGATATTGGCAAGTGTTTCAGGATGACAAAGAGATTGAATATTTTTTGCAAAATGAAGGAAAATATAAAGACACTTCTATAGATGGTGAACCAGAAATAGAGGTAAATCATATGGAAGTCTTACAGTTGAAAGATAATGTCATCCCTAAAGGCCTTATACCTTTAGAGGAATTATTTGATCAAGATTATGTAGCCTGGAAACCAAGCTTAGTGCGAAACAAGAATGGTGTTGAAGATGTAAATATCGGAACAACAAAAAATCCAAAGATGGTGAAGTTATCAAAGGCATTACCTCCTCAAGTAAAAGCTAAATACATTAGTTTATTATCTTCATTTTTTAATGTATTTGCATGGGACTATATAGATTTAAAGGAGTATGACAAAATTATAATTCGGCATATCATACCAATTAAGCCAAATCAGAAGCCATTTCGCCAAAAGTTGAGAAGGATAAATCCGAAGTTGCTGCCATCAATAGAAAAAGAGGTGAATCGATTGTACAAGGCTGGTATAATCGTTCTGATCATATTTTGAAATTGGATCTCCAATTTAGTCCCCGTGAGGAAGAAGACAGGTGAGATTAAATTGCACATAAATTTCAGAAATTTGAATAAAGTGTCATTGAAAGATAATTACCCGTTGCCGAAAATGGACCACATACTCCAAAGAGTAGCTAGAGCATATCGTATGTTGTTGCTCGATGGGCATTCCAGCTACAATCAAATTTTGGTTCATGAAGATGACAGGGACAAGACAACATTGACCACTCCTTGGGGGACATTCCACTATGCCAAGATGCCGTTCGGTTTAAAGAATGTTGGAGCAACATTTCAGTGGGCTATGGACATTGCCTTCGCAAATGAAAAAAATGTGTTTTTAGTAGTGTATCTTGATTATTTGACTGTATTTTCAAATTCAGATGAGGAGTATCTATATCATCTAAAAATTGTTTTCAGTGTTGCAAAAAATATGGAATATCACTCAATCCCAAAAAGAGCTTGTTCGCTATGGATGAGGGGAAGCTTCTCGGTCACATAATATCACAATAAGGAATCCGCATCGATCCTACTAGAGTGGAAGCTATACAGAAAATAGATTTTCCTTGTAATAAGAAATAGATCCAAGCATTTAACGGCAAGATGAACTTCTTCTGTCGTTTTTTGCCTAATCTATCTGAACACTTAAGGGAAATTACAAATATGTTGAAGAAGGATAGTGTGGTTAAGTGGACCAAAGAAGATATGAAGTCTTTTAACCTGGTAAAGTTGGCGCTATCTTCAACCCCGATTTTGATCAATCCGGATTATTCATAGGATTTTATATTATTTTCATTCGCTTCTGAACATACTATGGCAACAGTTCTAATGCAGAAAAGAGATCAGCTTGAAAAGACAATCACCTTTTTTAGTAGGACAATAAGAGGCGCAGCCTTGAAATAAAAAATTATTGAGAAGCAAGATATCGCCTTGGTGAAAGCTTTGAAATATTTCCAAGTATGTATTATGCACTCCCATATTCTTGCTTATGTCCCTAATGCAGTGGTCAAATATGTTTTGGTACAAACAGATCCGGATGGGAGGCGAGGCAAATGGATTACAATATTGCTAGAGTATGACTTGGAGATAAAGCCAACAAAGCTAATCAAGGGGCAGGGTCTAGCGAAGTTGATGGTAGAGTCTAATTTGCATGAATTAGACATAAACCTGATTGTAGCCATGTCTGAATAAGATGAAGATAGTTTGTTGATTCATGTATCTGGATTTTTTCTCCATTCTCCTTGGTATTCAGATATTGTATACGTGCTTCAACACCTTTCACCGCCACTAGGGATGGCTAAAAATAAAGGTAGAACTCTAAAACTTAAGGCTGCTAGATTTTGTATTTTGAACAATGCACTTTATTGGAAGGATCCTTCAGGCATTTTGCTGAATTGTTTGACTGAAGAGGAAGAAAAACAAGTCATGAGTGACTTTCATAAGGGATACTGTGGAGGTTACTTATTTTGGAAGATGACGTCTAACAAAATTTTGAGAGCATGGTACTACTGGCCTACCTTGTTTGCTGATGTTTATAAAACTATCACAAGCTATCATGATTGCTAGATTTTTCAGGGAAGGAGAAAGTTGCAGCCTCTACCTCTCAAGCCAGTCAAAGTTAGTGGACCATTTCAGCAATGGGGCCTAGATGTTATTGGAGAGATTCTTCCCACATCTTCAACTCAGCACAAGTGGATCTTAACAACAACAGATTATTTCACAAACTGGATTGAGGCGATGCCATTTGGGCAGGCTACAGACTTAGTAATAATTTAGTTTCTTGAAAATAATATTTTGTCACTTTTTGGCTATCCTAACAAACTTATTACAGATAACATAGCCACTTTTAAGTCCAAAAAGATGATTGACTTTTGTAGCAAATACAAAATAACTTTGGGACATTCTACTGCATATTATCAACAAGGTAACGGATTGGCTGAATCTTCAAACAAATCATTGGTCAACATCATTAAAAAGCTGTTGGAAACCAATAGGAAGATCTAGCATAAAAAATTGGTTAATGCACTATGGGGGGATAGAGTAAGCCAAAAGAAGTCAATCAGCATGTCTCCGTTCGAGATTTTATATGGTATTGACCCGGTGTTCCTGACATCTCTTGCAGTAAGGAAGATCATTTTCAATGGAGAATAAGTAATATGATCCATTTATAGCAGATGAGAGAGGAAGTTTTTCAGAATACCTTCAGGCTGCAAGAGAGAATTAAGAAGATTTATGACCAGAAGGCAAAGGCAGAAAAATTTCAGATTAAAGACATAGTGCTAAAGTGGGATGCTAGAAATGAGGATAAAGGTAAGCACGGCAAGTTCAAGAACTTGTCGAAGGGACGATATAGAATTGCTGCATATAGAGGTCAAAATGCTTTTCTACTCAAGGAAATGAATCGGGAAGATTGTCCAGGAGGGCCGGTAAATGGTCGGCTTCTAAAAGGTACTATCTCTGAGTCTGCTATCACATTTTGTCATTGCACATACTATTCTATTTCTTTCATTGCAAATTTTGCATTGTCATTTTGTCATTCATTCAGTTTGGGGCCCGTAGTCAAGGCTATAAAGCCGAATGTTTGGATTCAGTCTTTGATTTTTTGAGTGTCAATTGTATGAGTCAGTTTTGAGTCAAGGTATTTATTTTGGTGTTCTAAAGTTATTGACTCTATATTGCCCAATGGATGAAGGCACTTATCTACTTTTCTAGATATCTGTGGTTCTTGGCACCTCCTAGGAGCTACCATCCCCATCGGAGCCAATGTTAGTGTCAATATTCATACCTCCATCAGTGATCAAATTTCTCTTTTTGCATGCATATTAGGTGTCCCATTAGTTCAGTTGTATTCCATTAGGTCATGGATCAACTGATGGTAGTGGTTTCATGTCAATTTCCCTCATGACATTCAGTTGCCGACCTATTTTCACATTTTTTAGGCCAGTTATTGTCATTTTGTTTCATTTCATTTACAAAAATTAGTTTTAGGGTTTTAGTCTCACTAGTTCTAGGGTTTGTCATCTTGGTCATCCAAAAATTGAATAAAAGGTCAGCAGGTACATGAGGAGGATTAATAAGCTCATAGAGTCATGAATATACTATTGATATGCTCAATAAATTTGTTGAGTATCAAACTATTTAAGGGTTTGATAGGAAGTAGTTCTTGATATGCTGAAAAGTTTATTGATTAAATAGTCGAGTACCACATTAAATTGTCAACCTAGGAAAGTCCTAAGAAACTTCTCACATCAGTTTGGGTTTTGGGGATAGGGAGGGTCAAAAATACCTGTATTTTAGATGGATCGACTTGAATTCCTAAAAATGAAACGAAGTGACCCAATACAATACCTTCATTCATCATCATATGGAATTTTTCAGTACTTAAGGCAAGATGTGCTTCTATACATCGCTTAAGTACTTTTTCAAGGTTCTGTAGGGCATCCTCAAAGGTTGTGCCATAAGGAGTAAAGTCGTCCATGAATATTTCTAAGGAATCATTTATCATATCAGAAAAGATCCCTATCACCGCTCTTTGAAATGTTGCTGGGGCATTACATAGCCCAAATGGAAGAACCCTATAGGCAAAGGTCCCCCATGGGCTAGTAAAAGTGGTTTTGTCCTGATCTTGGGGTGCAATCTTTATCTGATTATATCTGTTTAATCCATCCAAAAAGGAAAAGAATTTCTTACCTACCAAGTTATCTAATACCTGATCAATGAATGGTAAAGGGAAATGGTCTTTCTGGGTGGCCTTATTTAGGGCTCTATAGTCCACACATAATCGCCATTTCCCATTTTTCTTGGGTACAATTACTAGTGGAGAAACCCATTCACTATCAGATATGGGGTATATAAATCATGCATTCAACAATTTTTGAAGTTCTTCTTTTACTATTTCCCTTAAATTGGGATTCATTCGTCGTTGGGGTTGACAAACTAGGCAGGATCCTTCTTTAATATAAATGCGGTGAGTGCATAGTTCAGGAGAAATCCCCTTCATGTCTGTATAATCCGATGCAAATGCCTCTTTATTTTCACGAAGTAGCTTCATTAATTGTTGTTTTTTATCATCTGTTAGATTAGGATTTATATTTAACGTTTTACCTGGCTTGATTTCTACTGTTATACTTTTGGAGGGGCTGCCAGCTAATGTCTGAGGTAGATTTTCAGTTTCAAGGTTGTGCTGGGATTCAGATTCCAAGATTGCAGTGAAGTGATTGTGTATTTCTGGACTGACTGAAGAAGGTTCAAAAATAAAGTTGTTGATTAATTCATCTTCGGTTGAGTCTTTGAAAGTTAAAGCTTGTCTGACAGTTAAAATAGGTTGGGTTTCCTCATCCTCATAATCTAACCATATTGAATTGTCATTATTAATCATGGGTGTGGCATGAGGATAAAGAGTCATCTGTTTGGTTTCTTGCCCATTAGATATTGTGATTGATCCAAACCTACAGCTAATGAAAGCATCTATTGTAGCTAGCCAAGGTCTTCCTAGAATCACTGGATGACCCCCCAACTTTGTTTTAGTTTGTAACACCACAAAGTCGGCTGGGTAATTCCAAGATTCTACGGAAATTACCAGGTCTTCAATGACTCCTTCGGGTTTAATTGTAGAGCAGTCAGCCAGCGCTAGGATGGTTGGAGTTTCCCTAATTAAATGTTTCAACTGCAGTAATTGTGTTGTTTCGAGTGTCATAATGGTTATTGCAGCACCTAGATCTACTAGAACTTTAGAGACAAAGGTTTTACCAACCTAAACTGTTACTGTAGGGTGACCAGGGTCACCATATTTCACAGGGGGGTCTTTTTCTGTCATCAAAGCAGTCAGTTCTCCCATCACATGAACTGTGAGGGGTTCCCTAGCTTTTCTTCCAGGATTTTTAATACAGATATCCCTAACATTTCTAGCATAAATAGGAACATCTCTTAGTGCTTGCAGTAACGGAATTTTGACATATAAATTCTATAGTTCTCCTAAAAGGTTAAAAGAAGGTGGCTCAAATGTTTTAGTAAGAGCCAGTCGTTCAAGAAAGGGTGGCTCTGATGTTTGGGAAGTCTTGTTAGAAGATGATTCAACCGTTTTAGCATTGTTGTTAGATGACTTTTACTTTCTAGTTTCCTCTTTTTCAGAGTCAGTAATGTCATCAATGATGGGTTCAACTATCCTCCCAGAATGTAAATGGATGTCATTACATTGTATAGGGGAGACAGGTTGACTTTGAATATCAAATACCTGCAGGGCTTTATTATTGTTTAGGTTGGGGTTAGGTTGCACAGGAAGTTGGGGTCTGATTGACTGCTTATTCTGCGGAGCATTAGATGGTACGGAAAGACATTGTTGGTGTTGAGGAAATGGAATCTGTTGGGCTGTCCAGTTTGGGTTCCATTGATTGAAATAAGGTTGCTGAAGAGTCCAAGGATTCCACATAGTAGGGTCGGTAAAAGGAGGATTTGGTTGCTGCATAGGTGGAAATTGCATTGGATTAAAGGGTGGGTATTGCATTTGATTCACGGGTGGGTAATTTGTTTGAAAAGGAGAGTGATTATTCCAACGACTAAATGATGTGTTAGAACTCATACCTTGTCTTTGTGACCATTGCCTCCTCTGTGTCATCAAGTACACTGCTTCAACTTCTTCTTCAGTTGATTGCAGTGCTGCCTTTATTCCTAGCAAAGAAGGGCATTCCTGAGTCTCATGATACTTTTCACAAATGGTACAAATTGGTACCTTATCCAATGGGCATTCCCTCAGTGGGTGCTTTCCTCTACATTTGGAGCAAAAAATAGCCAGAGCAGCTTCTGCTTCTGCCTGTTTCTTTTTAACCTGCAAAGCATCAATTTGTGAAGCAAAAGAGCTTAACATTTCAGTTTTAAATTCTTCAATCAAATTACCCATTTCGGCTCATGTTGCTCCTCCACTTGCTGATTTATGGACTCTTGAGTATGTATTGTCCCTGCTTTTAGATCTGCTTGCTGCTCCTTTGGAACACCTCATACAGAGGTTGATAATCTCATCAAATGGTTCTTTGGAAATATCCCCTTTTCCAAGCATATTTAGCATATCCAGGCACTCATCTCGTACTCCTTTTAGCAGTATTGTCTTCAGAATATCCTTACTCATAGTCGAATGATCAGATCGCTGCAGATTATACTGCAGTCTCTCTACAAAGTCCTCCAGATTCTCGTCCTCTTTCTGGACCATTTTAAACAATTCTTCCTTCCTTTCTCTTGTTCGATAGTAATCCTGATATTTAGTTAGGAAACTTTCTTTCATATGATCCCATGTAGTGATTACCTGAGCCCCTAAGCTCATAAACCATCTTAACGCCTTCCCTTTCAATGTTGCTAGAAACAGTTTTAACTTCTGAGCTGGAGTTACATAATCATAACTCCTACACAGTATATCAAATTCAAAGAGGAACTCGTCAAGATCTTCAGAGGATAACCCATGAAAATTGGGCAATGCTGCAGGTGGAATATTCTTCATAGGGATTGCTCCTCTTGGGAGATCCCCAATAGGAAATTCCAGGGTGGAGAGTGAATTTTCCCCCCTTCCTTCTGCTCTGTTATCCTCCATTGTCCTTTTCCCTGAATCACTTGCTCTGTCTTCAGTATCTTCTGTTTCTTCAGGTTCTTCTACTAGTTCCTCAACGTGCTCTGGCGTTTCCAACTTCTTTTTAGGTCCTAGTACTTCCTATCAAACCCTTACTCTGTGTTACAGCAGTTATAAACTATTGCAGAGATGAAAGGAAATTAATTAACGATAACAAATCTGCAGAAAGAAATAATGGCCATTTGTAACAGAGGACCAGGACCCTGTCCTCAGAATAAGGATGTTCAGCACCTGCCTCTATGACCAGTCGCCAATACACACTGAAAAATCCTAATTACTGATGATACAATTCTCACAGCGCCAATCGATCAAGGAAACAACATATCAGCAAAAAGGAAATATCAGAAGCAAGGCTAAAAATGTACAGAAATCACGCACACACTTAACATGAAAGAAATGGGTGAATCTTGTGAAGAAGGTGGGCCCTGTCCCTCTCACAAGATTCCCCTAAACACAGATGCTAAGTTAAAATTCTCAGAACAGTGCTTTATTCATCTGCCAAAAAGTCCAATTACAATAGGAGTTCAGACTCTCTACACTACAATACTTTCGTTATAACTTGCTTTTTTTCAAGTGTAGATGTCTCCTGTTTATAGAGGAGACATCTATTACAATAGATTGTCATTATTCATTCAGTTTGATCCTTCTGTAAAAAAAATAGGAAATTAATTCCTATTACAGCATACTGTTACAATAATGTATATATTTGTCATCCTTTGTTTAATTGGATCCTTCCGCTATTGCAAAACTGGTAGTCTTCGTCTATCTCCTCGGGGTCCTTGTGCTATCCTTGGCTATTCCGTTGTTGTTGTCGATTTGGTAAATCTCAACTATTCCTTAAAGCTCTTCATGCTGTTCCTGGTGTTCCAGCATCTGCGATTAAGTTTGGCTGATCGTGCTATATCATCATCGGCTAAGTATAGTTCTGCCAGCTTCAGACAGTTACTGCGCAGCTCGACAATTACTGTTTCATCCTTTCCAAATTAAGACTTTTCCTGCTTTAGTCAGTTGTTGTTTCTGGTGTTGCAGCAACTACACAGTTGTTGTTTCTGGTGTTGCAGCAACTACACAGTTGTTGTTTCTGGTGTTGCAGCAACTATGAATTACAATTATGTGGACTTTGAACAGTTCCAATCAATTGTCAGCGACTTAGCCAATTTACAAAGATTAATTGTAAAGATAACATGAATATGTGTTGAATAATTAAACATATAGAAAATGAGGAGAGTTACTTCATACCTTGGAATGATGAGGTCAAAATGATATCAAGGGTTTCTACTTATGGGCTAAAAAGGGTAATATCATAACAAAATATGAGGTCAAAAGTAGACAATATGGAATCCTAACAGAGACCTCACAAGGGTGGAAAAATTATTAGGGAGGAACCTATTATCATGACTGAACTCCTTTCTTGCCCTCTTGCCACCACATGTTTCAGATATCAGTCCTATTTTGAGTTTTGTGAGATGGTTTAGAGGGTCAAATACCACCATGAGTTAGCAAGGCAGTTTGTCATAAATATGGAAAATAATGTGGTGCACCTTGCTAGGATCAATTTCACTCTTTCACCAACTATTATTGCAGAAGCTACAAGAATGCCAGATGTAGGGGAAAAGTGGAACAAAAGGCAGAATATTAGTAAAAAAAATTATGAACCTTATATATAGGCCAAATACCATGGTAAACTTAGCAGGGTGTTTCCTTTCAAATTCTTGGAGGACCGGTATGTTCCACTCATGAAGCTTATCATCAAATACTTTACATGTGAGGATAGGTTCTCCAGACTTTATGCCTACCACATCAAATTGCTTATGCACTTCACCAAGGTCAGAATGATGAGCATTCCATATTTCATATGTAAAAAAATAGAGAGGATGACTGTGATTGCAAACGAAAAACCATTTCCACAGCAGCTCAATAGTATTTATCATTTTTCTGTCATCAAAAGTGTTGTTTTACATCAGCTCACTCAGTTGGGAGTGTCATGGGAAACTTTCATTGCCCATGAATGCTTCAAGGGGCCTCAAATATTTTCAGATTCTCAAGAGGAAGGTGAACCTTCTGGGCAACAAAGAGACCCTGAAAGTAAAACAGAAGAGGCTCATGTTCCTATGTTTGTTACTTATGAAAGAGGCACTAGGATGCTTTTTGCAATTGCCAAATGAGTACTATCTCCACCAGGGGTGGAAGGGGTATTGTTTTCTTCACTAGATCATAGGCAAATGCTACCTTCACTGTGGATGAAAGGGACTTTGCATTCTTCTTCAACTAAACAGGTACAGGGCAGACACAAAGGAAAGCAACAGATGCATGAAGAGAGCCCTACCGAAGGGAAAGACAGGGATTTTGTTTTGGTTGAGGACGATGACACTGATTTGGGCTCTTGAAGCTCAAAATTGAAGGATATTATCATGAAAGAGAAGGAGGCTAAAATACAAGTCTTATCATTTGACCTAGAGAGTGCCAAATGGATCATCAACTTTCTTGAGCACGAGAACAAGCAAATGGAAGACAAGCAAGCTATTATGGAGCTGCAAACAATTAGAAAAAACAGGCAAGTGGCAAAGAGAAGAAAAATCAAAATGACATCCCTTGAGCAAGAAATTGAGGCTGACTGAGAATCATGGCTGGAAAGAGTGAACATCCACCTTGAGAATATGCTTGAGAAAGGTAACAAAGAAAAGAAAATGCTGTGCCATATGGCTTACATTACTTAGCTCGGAATAAAATTTGCAAGACAAGGATAAACAAGCTAAAAGTTAAGTTAAAGAGAGCCTTGAGGGCCAAAAAGGAATGAGATAAACTAATAATTTTGGCTGAAACTTCATTAGCTCAGCAAAGCAGTTAGTAAGCTTGCCTCTTGCAAAATTTTGTGAAATTTTGTGAAATTTTTGTCATTTCACAATTTTGTAATTAAAAACATAGGAATTTTCAGTTGATGGCGTTGCACATTGATTTGGCTCAGTATTTTGAAAAATGGCTTGCATTTTTGGATTCCTCATGGAAAAGAAATCAAACCTAGAAAGTTTCATAAAATTTGGAAGAGATCTGGGTCACCTAAAGGGAAAAAAACACCTAAAAAATGCCCTCTCTACCACTTTTTGGACCCACAGGAACCAGTCTTTGGAGAAATGGTTTTTGGAGAGGATGATCAACTCTAAATAAGAAAATTCAAAGTGTTCCAGAAACTAGATAGGTATAGATTTACAACAAGCTATCTTAGGGCTGATTTGGTGAAATTGAAGGCCTCCAAATTTAGCCTTGAAGTGGCATTGCGCATCAGGCAAATTTTTGCCAATTTTGCCTAAAAACTCATAATTTTGCCTAGTTTGACTATCAGTTGATTTTTTCTCTTCTTCTTGGTAAATTTATGATGTAATATGATATAAATATGATGAAAATTGACTTGAGGGGGTAGATACATCAGTTAGAGGTGGTTTGAGTTTGAATGAATAAGTTTCCATAGTTTTAGAGGCAAGCTGTTCCACTGCCTATTTTCTAGTTCCTAGTTTAGATGTTGTTGAAACATCTCCTTGATTCATGGATTTGACCCCTCATGGATAGCTCAAATGGCTTTTAGGTCTATGTGATGTATTTTATCAGTCATTTGTAAAGGTTGGACTTTGGCAGAAGTGTTTGGACTCACTGAACATTTTGTATTAGCCATTTGGCAAGGAATAAAACCAAGTTTCACAGCTATTTTTGTGGGGTTCTTGTGACAGTGAGTTTATGTATTGTTTCTTCTTTGTAATGAATGTTTTATATGTATCCACATTTCTCTCTTTCTTCTAAACTAAATGATTCAAGGTGAATAGATAAAATACACTAGTTTACAGTGCCTTGTCTTGGGAATGCATTTGGTTTTCAATGTTTTCACTGTTTGAAGAGGATTCATAGTTTCTTATTCCCTCCTCAGCTCCTCAACTATCTACTCTACCATCTCAAATCCATTTCTAGTACATAAACCCTTGTCCACCTCACCCCACAGAACATGACTATATCCCTAAGTTGATTTCTCAGACCCAATCTACCTTCTCCAATTGATCCAGCAACGAAAACCTAAAATCAAACCAAAGACCCTAATCTACTATACCTAGCCTAAAATCAGCATGCATTCCAGTCATCTCGAGCCTTATTTGCCAATATCCTATTTGAGATTGACAAGGAGAGAGCCCTCTCCTGACCTGGTAGGGCTAGCTACCAGGTTAAGCATGGTTTGATGTTACCCTAGACCTGCCTTTCTTCAGCCTAAGGTAGATTTAGGAACTACTAGTTAGCATACTACATAGTGCTTTATAAAGCACTTTGTTTGCACACACAGAGCATTAGTGGACCCAATAACTCTCGGTGGCCATTGCTATAGAGCGTTATTCTCCCAAAATCTTGATTTCCAGCTGTGTCTGCAAACCTACGAGGATAGGAAGCCTACTCATGGACTAAAAGAGGATCTGCTACTGCGTTTTGTTAGCAAGATAGGTGTCGTAAAAGGTTTTTTTTTTAGGAAATAAGTTGTTTTTTCTTTCTTGAAAAAGTTTTTATCAAATAAAAAAAATCATCAATTCTTTTATTCATTCTTCTGTTTAGTTGGTTAAAATCTGCTTTATTTTTCTTTCAAGTAGTTGTTAGGAAAGCATTGGAAATATTTTTGTTGGTTATGCATGTGCTATAATGACTAAGATGCATGGAGCATATATGAAGATGTGAAAGACTCTCACCTATAGAATACAACTTGTTTTCATCGAATTGAATATTTTTTAAAGAATCGTCTTATTCATGATTTTTGAGTTAGAGTCCCATCACATTTCATACGTCAACTGCCCTACTGAAGATAGTAAAAAAGTACAAATAAAATTTACCTAAAATCAATCAGTAACTCTTTATTGAGAAAACAAACATTAGTTTAGGCTAGGATCTTCGGATAGGTAGTGTTAATAAATTGCCCAAGATTAGAAACCAAAACTAGTGTCATTAAAAGAGAGAAAATTCCTTATGCACTCATACTACTGGGACTGCTCTAGTCAAAGCGGAGCTAAATATGAGACAACATTAGACTGTAAGTGAAGGTAGCCCACCTTCACTTACAAATCCTTTAGGTATTCTATGTATTGAGGATCCCTTCGGGGATTTCAGGGTTGAGTCGAGGACTCAGGTATCCTGCTCACACAATGTACTATCTACGACTATGTCCCCGCCGGTAGTGTTTTTTATCTGAGGTGTCCTTAGTGGCCAAGCTTTTAGGGACTTACTCAAGGTGACTGGGGTGGGCTGCCCTAGTACCTGACACATACGGACCTACTATGTCTTCAGTTTTTGGGAGGGTGCTCATCTTCATGAGAGTACTTGGCCCCTCAATCTGAGGTTCGGGCGAGTAACCGTAACTATACATTTGGCCAACCCTCTCTGTAATTCATTGTGATACTAGGTTTCATCTCCACTGATTCGTGCTTATCAAACAAGGTGATTTCCCTTTGTTTGCTGATTGATCAATTTAGTGTATTTTTTATATTTTTTTAGGTACCCATGTGCTATCATTGAGACTTCAAGAAATATCACGATAAATTTATTGATAAAAATTAACGGTCACCGTGGCTACATGTGGCCCTCGTTGTCAATCTAGATGATTGTTAAGACTTCCTCCACTCATTTTGGAAGATTCGCCAAGCTCTAGTGAACCGGATTCCCCATCTTTGGGGAATAAATCTCCTAGATCTCACATGGAATCTGTTTGGACAACCAACAATTCAAGTTTGCTGGAGGATTTATTTACCGAAGGATATTTCTCCCTTTAACCCTCCGCTCACGAATCTGTTGGACCCAATCTTGGTTTCCGTGGCATCTATACTCCCTGTTTCTTTAGTTGGAACATTTCCATCCATCTCGTCGATGACTAATGGGTCATGGAACTTTGTGGACACTTTTGGTCCCCCACCACTTCTCGAATTGACAGTCACCACCACACAGTTGATGGCGAACCCTGCTATCCCATTTGTCCTAGGTACAACCACTCACATGACACCCTCCATGAGTGGAACCTTACCGATGCCAGATTCCACCCCTTTAGTGTCAAACTTTATACCTTCGACAAGTGCTACATATATCGCTCCTTATAATGCCCAATAGAGCACTGTTAGTGTGGTTCCCATCCACCACCAATATAGTCAACAGCCATTGTATAGTTCAATCCCTCAGATTCAAGTATCTGGGGGCATTCCCAATATGCACATACTGGTCAGGAATGTAACAGTTCCCCCTCCATTCTCAGGGATGCATGGTCAATCATTGATTGAC
Source organism: Pinus taeda (assembly GCA_000404065.3). Classification (NCBI taxonomy): domain Eukaryota; kingdom Viridiplantae; phylum Streptophyta; class Pinopsida; order Pinales; family Pinaceae; genus Pinus; species Pinus taeda. The sequence continues at coordinate 129,200 of APFE031747213.1, forward strand.
ATGAGCGTTCCTTCTGTTAATCAAGGACATATGGTTAGTTCTATGGCAGGCGAGAATCCTCAAGGAGGTCCCAACCAATCCATGGGGGCACTGTACTCACAAATTCAAATGAGTCAAGGGGGCACTTCTTATCCTGGGGGAAATTCTATACCCCAAGATCAGATTCCCCATGGAAATTCACACTACAACGTCATACCCCAAGGCAACTACTATACCACACAACCTTTGTATAATATTGAGACTCAAACGATGGGAGGACTAAAAGTCAGGGGTACCACACACTTTTCCTTTCTTGGCAACATTGGACATCCCCGACTTGGTCCAAGTCAGGGGTACCACACACTTTTCCTTTCTTGGCAATATTGGACATCCCCGACTTGTTAAAACTTACAAATGACCCAATCTATCATAACTTACAATGGCCACCAATCTCGCATAAAATACCAACAGACATCCCCAACTTCAATGGGAAACAAGGGGAGGATCTGGGCGCTCATATCACCACCTACCATCTTTGGAGTGTTTCTAACTCCATGGTGGATGATAGTGTCTGGTTACGTCTTTTTCCCCACACTCTCACTAGAAATGCAACTAAGTGGTACATTGAGTTACCACATGCGTCAGTAAATACCTTCAACGCTCTAGCAATGGAATTCTTAAAGCACTTCCAGCTACCCATCTGCTATGAGACTGCGACAGAGCTTCTCACTTCATTACATCAGGATACCACCACCCACATCTCTGATCATATACATGAATGGAGATGTAGGTGGAGGTTAGTCAAAGCTCCCCTCCCAGACTATCTCTTAGTGGACTAGTTTTGCAAGTCCCTACTCCCTCAAATCACTAAGGATGTCACCTTAGGTGGTGCAGTCATAGAAGACCAATCCATATGTTGTGCCCAACACTTAGATATGATATATTCACAGTCTGGCACTCTTTATGATGTAATCCCCAATGCCCCTCGCAAGTCCAATGCTTCCACTACTTAGCACCTCAGAGTGCACATAGATGGGATTGTCGACGCAACCTCTAGGACTGTTGTAAAACAACTTAGTAGTCACATTGCCCAGATGTCCATGGACCCCTCTGCTCTTCTACTACCGTGATAAAACCTAGGTAGTCTACAAAAAATCCCAGTGGTAAGAACAAGAAGAATAAGGAAAAGGTCGCTCCTTCTGAAGAGCAGTCAACAAAGCAATATAACCTAAAGCAGAAGGCTGTTGCACCCTCTAACAATGGAAAGGATAAACCCACCCAATTCCCTTGCAAAATATGTGCGCAAGGCCACATGACATATCTGTGTCCACATCTTCAGGAATGCACAAAATACATTGCTAAAAAGGATACTGGTAGGACCCCCGTTGTCCTTAATAATCCTTTCCCCACTTAATAGCTGCAACACCTTATTGCAAACTAACTCCAACCCTTGCAAGGGGGCAATGGTGGTTTGCAACATCCTTCAGCTGGTGAAGCATATTCTACTGTTTAAACCTTTGAAATGGTATATCTACAAACTAGAGCCAAATTTTATGGAGCTCTTATCTCTCATGCAGAGGAACCTTCCTCAAGTCAAAACCCACTGCCACCTAACGATTTGCATATCGAAAGGCTAGTTTCTAACCTTGTGATTTACCACCCTAAAGGGGCACTTCGATGCACAACGCACAATACATCTGTATGTGTCGCCCAAAACCATAGAAATGTAGAAGACTTGGCACAAGCGTCGTCGGCTATGTCGGCGCTCGAAGTATTACAAACATGTCCAGCACAAAGGAAAGCTTTGCTATCAGCTATTGGTGGTATCGACCCACAGGATTCTATGCTTGCAATTTTCGACATGGAAAAGTGTAAGCCTCCCCTATCCCACCAGCTTGCATTTCAGGTGCAAATCTTTTAGAAGGGTAAAGGTATACATAGAACTATCATCTATCGATGTAGGTTCTTCTACCTACATCATGTCAGCTTCATGTTGGCTCGCTTTGGGTTCTCGAACCCTATCCCCACCGTCAAATTCCCTTAAAGCTTTCGACGACCACACTTTCATCCCAAAAGGTTACCTAGCTAGCTATCCCATCACCTTGAGTGGGAAAATGGTAACGGTAGATATTGAAGTCATGGATCATAAACTCAACCATAATCTGCTTTTGGGTCACACTTGGACTTATGCCATGAAGGCCATTGTGTCTTCGGTCTTCCGTATCATCCTATTTCCCTTAGATGGAAAGATAGTCACAGTAGACCCATTGTCCTTTTGCACCCCAGATTACTCCATGTTACTAGCAGCTTTGTACCCTAGTGAGTTGTGTACTTGACCCTTACATCATTATTAGTACCGATCTACTGAAGGGCTCTTCCCTGATGGGTTGTTTCCCTCTTCCACTGCTCGTGATTCTACAGAAAGTCTCTATGGTTTCATCCATTCCTCATGAACCAACCAATCCTTGGGTCCTCCCAGCCCCTTCAAACATTGAAACTTACAGAGAAAAATGTTGTTGTCACTAGCTAAATTGGCCTAGTAGGCCATTCAATCTACATCCAAGTCTTCGATCACTTTGGTCATAGCCAACAGTACCACTGCCCCTCCCATAACATCTCCTTTCGATCCCCTCAATCAAGTCCTACCTATGGATGAAGCTATTAGAGATATCACAAGTTTAGAAGAGCAACCTTGGGAGGACTCACACCATTGTATTTTCATATTTGATTCAGACATGATACCTCTTAAAATCCTATCACCTGACATACCAGAAATCGTTTCCTCACCCTATACGACTACCCAAACTTTGGAGGCAGAAGGAAACCTAGGAAATATTTCAAAGACATTGCTCATTGATATTTCTGTCATGATAGGCATTGTGGAAAACATACATATTGGAGCCAATCACAATCTTGAGGAAATTCTGAGCTTCACCTACCCTTTTAATGACTTCGACGATGTTTTCCCTTGGTCTTATGTGGAAATGCATGGGATACACCCTTCTATTATCAGGCATGAGATCAAGAAAGAGAAATCATTCTTTTTATGGTATTTTTCTTGATCATTAATCCAAAATATCCTCGAGTCTCCTTCTTTGGGCTCATTAAACTACCATGAAGAAGATCGAGCATTCTTTTATAGTATTTTTCTTGCTTGTTAATCCAAAAAGGCACAAGTTGGGCTCGTGAAACTACTACAAAGAAGATATGAGCATGTTCTCTTATGGGATGTTTTCTTGCTCTAAAAACTGAAAAATCCCCGAGTTTGTCATCATTGGGCTCATTAAACATGTACAATGATGGTCTGAGCAACTCTTTTTCACTCTTTTTCTAGCTCATTAAACTAAAAACGATCATTAGAGCATTCTTTTAAGGTGTTTTTTTCTCACTCATAAAACCAAAAAAATTCCGAGTTTTTTCTTTAGGCTCGTTAAACATTTATAAAGATGACATGAGCATTCTTTTAGGTACTTTTCTCACTCATTAAACTGAAAAATCTCCAGCTTTTGTCACCAAGCTCATTAAAAAATCTACGGCAGCAACAAGAGCACTTACTTTTTTGGGACCATTTCTGTCTCTTAAATAAAAAAATCCCCGAGTTTTTCCCCTTCTTCAGGCTCGTTAAATCTACGAAGAAGGAATGAGCAGTTCTTTTACCTCTTTTTCCCTGCTCAATAAATTGAAAAATATACTTTGATTTTTCTTCATTTGACTTGTTAAAAATTTGATTAAGATATTGAGTTTGTCATCGCATGACTCATTAAAAATTCACGACGAAAAACGAGTTTAGTCCATCTCCTCGTACTGGTAATAAAATGAGGTCGACATCTATTGAACATAGGTTTCTCTTTATCCGGATTCAATAGATTAACTCACGGAAAAGTAACCGATTCGGATATACTATTAACCTTTTATCGCACCCGGTTAACAACTATGATAAAGGGACCACCATGGAGTCATTCTTTACGATCTTTTCAGACTCTCTAAATACGAAAAGCCCACCAAGTTGTCTAGTTTGGAATCTTTAAATTACACAGACAAGATATAGAGTCGCTCTTTTTACGATCCTTTTTAGACTCTCAAAACATGAAAAAATCGACGAGTTTTCCTATCTGGACTCGTTAAACTAATCAGATAGGGCATATAGTTGCTATTTTTGCAGTCCTTTTTAGACTCTTAAATATGAAAAGATCGACGAGTTTACCCAGCGGGACTCACTAAATTAATCAGATGGGGAAAGTAGACAATACAACTACATTCAGTATTAGAAAGCGTGGTTTGGCAGTAGTCGTTCCCTTGAACATGGAAATCCCTCAGACAAACCTTCCTTGTGACAGCCTCTCAATATGAATCTTACCATCCTATGAATTTAGCCTAAATACGTCGATGTTCTTGCATCTATGTATGCTAACACTCTTAATTGGTGTTCATGAGTCTAGTACTGCATGGTTAAAACCATTGTCTTTCCTTCTATAGTTCAAGGGTTAACCTTTTGTTTCCTCCATCAACCTATCAAGCATATACTTTCATCATGCCCTCTGTTGTTTAGACCCAACGCTCAAAGATTCCTCAAAAAACAAATCATTCTTGTCCTTTTTCATGTTGATTGATGTAGGGCACATTATTGCCTACCTTTCAACAGATATCTTCCTATCGACTTCAACACTCTATCTAGGAAGACAACACAGAAACTCATTCAGTGCCTTGGTACTTGCAGACATTAGTGGCAATTTTCCTTGTGTTTGATCAGGGGTTCTCATTATTGGGTCCTGGTTAAGCGATTCTATGGGTGTTCGATGACAAAAACATCTTTCACACTTGTTAGATTGTGCTGTGCATCTTGGAGACCATCACCATTATTGGTGGCCTTCCTCGCATCTATTAATGGTCTCCATTATTGACTGGTAATCAGATGATTTTGTGCATGTTCAACATCAACGCATATATTCACATGTATCGATCTATGCTATTTGATGAAGCAGAAAGCAAGACCTTGGGTAGAGTCTTGCATCAATCATCCTTGCTTCGTCTCCCAAGTTGCGTATATTGTCTTTTGGAGACAGCTGATCAGAATGATCCTATTATGACACTGAATCTGCATTGTGCTTATCAGCGGCTAGCATCGTCATATCTGTTTGGAGAAAATCACTTTGACATAGCTACTAAGCATGGGAATGCCCGACTCAGGACATGATTTTAGTAGCTTTGTATATATGTGTTGTATCAAGTTTCCCATACCACCAGAAGCTCTAATCCTCTCTCTCTTTTTGTTGAAGAAGGAAAATTACAGTTAAGTAAAGAATTCCTGCCATCATTGCAGCCTCTGATCTCACACTTTAGGGGGTGTCTGTTATACAGCAAATTGACCCCCTCATCAGCTTAGAGGGGAAAGACATGATAGTTGAAGCAAAGACGAAGATCACATGCCTTGTTTCCACAATAATGCTGGCTATGCACTGACAACCTGCTTTATAAAGCTTCTCTGCAAGCCTAAGTGTGTGTTAGTGACCCAAATAACTCTAGTTGCTAGTTTGGGAACAATGTTAGTGGATCCTAATGAAGTTCTAAGGGTTAAAGGAGCAAATTGGCTCATAAATATCTAGATATTTTCTCCTAAATCTACTCAAGAAAAGCAAGGAAACATCTCAAGCTCAACCTATTTGGGGGATTTCTAATCCTAATGAAGGAGGAAAATGGGAAAGAGCTGAAAAGAATGGAAACTTCATTGCTTTCACCCTAAGGAACTCATGGAGGAACTTGGAAACCCTAACTCAATTGCTACATAAACAAAGCTAGGGCTATGGTGATAGAGGTCAATGATTTGAAAGGATAGCATACTTGATTGTTGAGAATTGTCTCAAATCAGAAGAAGTTGGTAACAATGGAGAGAGAGGGAGAAGTTGGAGGGGTAAGGGAAGGCTGATGCAACAGATGGTTGTAATCACTCTTCTGACATTAATATAGAAATGTAGTTGTATTGTCTACTCTATGGTATTGGTACTATCATTCATTTATTTGTTTGTCCAATACCTATTAGCATGACTAGCTTAGTTATGTGTAACTAGATGTTCTTTTATGTATTCATTTATTAGTTATCAAAGTTGTATGCTGTGATTATGCTTGTCTCTTCTATGTGCAGGACTTGATCTGGAGCCAGCTCACGAGACTTCCACCTAGCTCCATTGCGCTCTCGAACAAATCTACACGGAGGCTTGGGGTAATCTATTTGTTGTACTTTCATAGTTAGTTATTGTTTATGGACATGCATGTAACTTTGTGACAGTTGCAGATAATCTTACAATCTGCCAAACGTCCTGGGAAGACCTTTGAGGGTATATCCATTATCCATACACCGTGAATTTTATCCTACAACAAGTGGGTCTCTCCTTTAGTGTTAGTTCCCAAGAAAAATGGTAATTGGAGGACTTGTGTCAATTATAGGGAGTTGAACAAAGCCACAAAGAAGGATCACTTTCCCCTACCCTTCATTGACCAAATGCTAGATATCCTGGTAGGGAAGAAATTTTTCTCTTTCCTAGATGGATTCAGTGGGTACAACCCAATCCAAATCTACCTAGAAGACCAAGATAAGACCACATTCACCATTCCTTGGGGTAATTTTTCCTATAGGGTCCTTCATTTTGGCCTATGCAATGCTCCTGCCATTTTCCAGAGAGTGGTCTTGAGTACGTTTTCTGAATTAGTACATGATGTAGTGGATATCTATATGGATGATTTTACACCTTATGGTTGTGATTTTGAAGAATCCTTGACTAACCTAGGCAATGTATTTCACAAATGAATTGAAATGAATCTATCTCTTAGTCTAGAAAAATGTGAGTTCTTGATGACTGAAGGGACTGTGCTAGGTCATTCAATATCTTGGCAAGGATTGCAGGTGGACCCAAACAAAATAGAAATGATCCAAAGGGTCCCACCTCCACAAAAGAATAGGGATGTCAAGAGTTTCTTGGGGTTAGCTAGATACCATAGAAGGTTCATAAATGACTTCAGCACATTGGCCTCTCCTTTATTTGGGTTGTCAGCCAAAGATTCTGATTTTATATGGTCAAAGGCTGTCAAGAGGCCTTAGATATTTTAAAGGGTAAGTTGACCACTACACCAACTCTTTGAGGCCCAGACTGAGCCCTCCCTTTTCATATTCATGTTGATGTCTCACACAAATCCATAGGAGTAGCCTTAGGTTAGGTAGAGGAGAAATTGCCCTATGCCATCTATTTTATCAGTAAGAACCTGTCAAAAGCTGAGCGAAATTATATTGTGACCGACAAGGAACTCCTAGCTATTGTGCATTCATTAAACAAATCTAGGTGTTACGTAGTAATTTGTCACCGTTGGTCACCGTCCTTGTTACCCCTGCTTTCGCACACTGGAGGACACATTTATGGACCTGTAACTAGTGACACAACTTAAAAACACTTGCATTGGATTCTCCTAAGTATGAACTTCAAAATCCCTGAAGACACCTTTTGAATATTAGCCCTAAAAAATGCCATTTTTCCATTAGCGCGGGTCCACAATGTCTAACCCGCGCCAATGGCTCAGTTCCTCCAAAGAGGGCGCGCCCATGGACGCTCTGACACAGACCAAAGCCCGCGCCACCCAAAATTGGTCATGATTTTTGGCCAGTGTGCACTGAAGTGTTTTTTCCTCCATTGCTCATGCAGTTCTCTGGGGAAAAATCCCATGGAAATGGTTGAGTGTCGTCTTTTTCATCCATGACAACCCAATTCAAAGGCTACTCTGGGACAATGCCAAATCTTCAATAGGTGTCCGGATACAATGAATACTTCCTTCTCCTCCATCTATAAATGATTGTCACCCTGCATTGAATCAACTAGTTTTGCAAGAGCTAAGGTGAGCTAAGATTATGCTGGATTGATAGTGAGAATTGAGAGAGGAGTTATGCTACCGGAATATTGAGAGAGGAGGTTGCTTTGTAAGGCATGTTTAGCTGTTGACCCAATCGGAGGAGATTTCAACGTCAGGCCTCTTTGGTTGTAATCCTTCTCTTCTTTTATGTAATAATGAACGACTATCATTATGGTTCCACTCACGTGTCTTCTGATGATATTTGAGTTATATCTTGTCTGACCGATATATGATTGCATGTACTGGATTTTATGCTTGTGTTGGATTGTTCTTTGTTTGTGCATGTGTCCGTACGTGGAGCGTAAGGATAGTGACCAGCCAAAGCTAAAGGACGGGAGCGGCATGTCTTCTACAACAAATAGTGTTGGATTCCAGGTAGATCATTCTGATCGATCTTTAAATTATGCAATTAGGAACCTGCGTGTAGCGTGTGTGATTGTTGCTAGACCCGTGTTGGGCTAGTGGGATCGCCTCTGTCCGCAGAGGGGATTTACCAGTTCAACAATTTGGCGACTCCACTAGGGAGCTTGTTGATTGTTTTTTGTATTGTTTGATTTGTAAATTGTGGACGGAGTCTGAAGAGCGGCCAGGTAGCCTTCGAAACACTCCTGCTATGCAGAAGTGAAGTAGATCAACGCCACTTCAGTCAATCTCCGGTTCAGTTTACAAACTGAACAATTTCAACCTTGCCTTGCATGTCGATTTTTCTCTTGTTTATTGGTCTGAATAGCTTTCTGGGTTAAAGTTCTTGCTGTTTTTTGCTTGCTGGCTCTTTTTAGACACTGTAGACCAAGCCTGGAACTATCTGTTTTGTTTTTTGCCTGGCAAACTTCATTAACGCGTTTTTCCTTCAGACAGTCGCGCTGATTGGCGCTTGTTGCTCTCAGACAACTCGCGCCAATCTCTGTTTAGCGCGAGTTGCAGCCTGACAGTCGCGCCAGACTGGTTAATTTTCTAAATTGGCTTGTTTGTCAGTCTTTTAAGCTTGGATCTGTGTCTTTTTGCTCCTTTTACACCTCCTGGAAGTTTGTTGGACTGTTATTTGGCTGGTTGTTTTTCTCATCCTACAGTTGTTCGCCTTTGTCCATCGATTTTACATCTTAGCCCTTGTGGTTTTGTTTATCCAGCCTTCTGTCGGATTTGTGATTTACTGATCCAGTCATTTTATTGATTGATTTCCACATTCTTCTGCTAGTTGTACGAGTTTTGCATTATATGCTGCAAGTACCTCACTTTTAGCTTGCTTGTTTTTGCCTAACTTCATTGAGACTTAGATTACATAGTTCTTTGAAGATTTTGGTGTTTTCTTTGCTTTGGTGGGTCATTTTTCATGTTTCAGATCTGGTTTTAGATTCCTTTGAGTGAACTATCTGTTTGTGCATATCTCTTGAAATACGTTAAGTGCATCATACTATTTTCAAAGAAAAGAAAAAAGATTTTTGCTTTTCATTAATTAGCATTTTGTGTTAATTTTTGCTTTTAAAAAAGAAAAAGAAAAAGATTTTCCTTTCTTGTTATTAGCTGCATTAGGATTTTGTGATCGTTTTGTTTGTATGAAACTCTCAACTCTTCTGTAGCTAGAATTCATTCAACGAAACGAATACAATTTTCGCATATAGTTGCATTTAGGACAGTTCAAGAGACCACACACGGTAAGACCGGAAACTGAGACTTAATCAAAGATAAACCATAAAATGAATTCAATGAACCTAACAACGCATTGAAACTTAACGCTCACATTCTAGAGGTCTAGGTTAGAGACTGTTCCGGTGTCATTAAACCTGGTAGTTTATCGTTGAGTGGTTGGGTGATTCCTCCACGGTGAAACGGTAGGTGCCAGTACGGACTGTGCTCCCACGTACCATCGAGTATATATTGGGAGACCCCTATAGGTTTGCACCTTTGATCCATAGGAGCGGAGTCTGCCGCCCTACAAACCGTAATGCACTGAACACAGCATTCGGGAATATTGACTACCGTACGTAAAGTCCTTGGTGTTCTTCTGATCGCTAAGGTGTATATAGCAGTTTTACGGATTGTTTGGAAAACCCTTTTACCTAGATTTCCAGAGTAGTCAGCTTTTGATCCTTTTTAGACTCTCTAACAGAAAAGGTGTAAGTGAGCAGCTTGTCACTTCATGCTCATTAAACAATTGAAGGAGACTAGAGTCATCTTTTCGTCCTTTTCTCGACTCTTTAAATATGAAAAGGTCAAGTCAAGTGTCTTAAAATTTATCTAGCCACGATCACATTACCTGGTTAAATCTTGTGTGCGCTAGCTTGAGTAGGATTTCATTTTGTTATGGCAACTTTTCCAGGGTACACCAACCCAAGTTCCCCACCTGACGGGAATCCTGTTCATTTCCCTTCTCCTTGGAATGCTGGTGCTCTTTACATGGTGACGTTATCCCTTCCAGGGCTAACTGTCGGGTTGCCGGTTTGGTTATTTTCAAACTCTATGGTCCCTACTGTGTCGGCTGATACTCCATCAGTCCCTCCACTTGCACAACATCATGTTGAACCTAAGGTGGACCCCTCCCCTTCGACACCTACTTCAACATCTCCTTCTTCTACTTCGCCTGGTGAAAGTCTCGTTTCGAGTACCCAGGTGGCTAAGAAGAAGAAGAAGAAGACAAAGAAGAAGAAGTCTACTAAGGGAGTGGTTACAAACACAATAATGACTACAAGCACAACTGTTGTTTTTTCACGGACAACAGAAAACGGACTCCTTCCCACTCCTCCGCAGAAGGTTAAGTTTCCTTGCCGATTATGCAAGGAAAACCATCTTCTTCGTGATTGTTCTGGTATTCCCAGGATCTTAAGAATATGGTCTCGCGATCCGGCCCACCCCTCATCGTCCACTGAAGCTCACGGTGATGTTATCTCATCCGTTGGGAATACTAAGGAAAAAAGGAAGATTAGATTCCCCTGCAAACTTTGTGAAGGCAATCTTTTCCTTCACCTCTGCCCACTCATGGACAAAGCCTCCTCTGTTTTGGAAAGTCTTGCAGTTCCCTCACCCCAACTCCCCGCTGGATATCAGCGTCTTTCTGCAACTGCATATTGTCCTCCTGCTCACCACAAGGTTGGTTTACATACCTCTCTTGTTCAGTCTCCTCTTCCTGAACCTGGCTCTACCCAACCTGTTCCCAACCAACCATTGGTCGGCGATCGTGTCGACTCGAGTTTACCACCCGTTGACCACCCTGTTCTAGAAGAGCGTCATGAACATGCTCTTCACGTCTCATCAGATTCTCCTGAGTCCGCAAATGACCCGCTTATCCTAGCTACTTCTAAGGGTCTTTCTTCGGTTCCGTTCAAGCAAGGGGGGCAATCATATGATTCCCCCACCACGAAATTCAGCCATCTCCTTTGATTGGAGTCACCTGCCCGCTTACCGCCTTCCATCCCATGTGCCTTTCCAGATTACTGTGCATGCCTATGATACGGACCTACCTGGCACTATTTTGGATGAAGGCGCGTTGGTCAGTCTCATGTCGTATACTACTTGGCAAGCTCTCGGTTCCCCGCCGCTCAGGCCAGTCACGCAGACTCTGTTGGCTTTCGACGGAAGAGCATGTCCATCTCTAAGAGTCCTCCCGCAATTCCCTATTACTCTGGGAGGCAAAAACGTCTATATAGATGTATTGGTTATCCAAAGTGCCCTCAATAACAATTTTCTCCTTGGTCGTGACTATATTTATGCCATGGGAGCCATCGTCTCTTCACTTTTCCGTGTGGTCTGCTTTCCGCACGATGGAAGGATTGTAACTATTGATCAATTATCGTTCTTTAGACCTCCTGTGCCATTGTCACCCCCGCTGGTTCTCATCCACCGGTTGTATCTGCCCCCCCACGGGTCAACTATGTGGTTACCTCTCCCATGCCTATATCCAGCACTGCCGACATTGTCAATAGTGTTCTGGGGGAATTGGGTCCCGACTTCCACGGCATTGACCTCCCATCGGGAGCGCCACTCTTGGAAGCCCCAAATTCCTGTTCATTATGATGAAGATCGGGCGGAGCATAGTTCATCTCCCTCTGTCAAGCTCCTTAAAAAATGAAACAAGGTTTCTCGAGGATAGTTTTGATCTTGTGGCAACCTCGTTAAAAATTGAAACATGATTGGTCGGAGCATAGTTCATCTTCCTCTGTCAAGCTCCCTAAAAAATGAAACAAGGTATCTCTAGGATAGTTTTGTTCTTGTGGCAACCTCGTTAAAAAATGAAACATGATTGGGCGGAGCATAGTTCATCTCCCTCTGTCAAGCTCCCTAAAAAATGAAACAAGGTGTCTCGAGGATAGTTTTGATCTTGTGGCAACCTCGTTAAAAAATGAAACATGATTGGTCGGAGCATAGTTACTTCTCCTATGTCAAGCTCCTTAAAAAATGAAATTCGGGCCTGTTTGTGCATCAGACTTTGATTCCATCCAATGGTTTCCATTGTTGGCCGGAGGAGAGGCAGTCGCATACACGGTCGAGCGTCGTTATTGAGGATAGTTTTGCTAATGTATCAACCTCGTTAAAATAATGAAACTGTTTATTTACGAGGATAGTTCATAACCTTTATGTCAACCTCGTTAAAACAATGAAACGTGTGTTCGTTCTTTTCGAACACATGACCATTTTGTCAACCTTCAACCCATTTTCAATGGACTGAAGCTTGGGGGGCATATACCTCGGATTGATACATGATGTTTGGGGGCATGCCCGTTTCATTTCCCATCAAGCATAGTTTGCATGTATGCCACGTGCTTTTAAGCTTGTATAAAAATAAAATTTCCCATAAAGCATAGTTTGCATACGTGATTCTCATGTGTGTTTTCAAGCTTTCGTAAAAAATGAAATACATGCGTGTAAATACATTCCAATGGGTTGTTTGTTATGCACTAGATACACTAGATTACATGTGTGTCGAACAGTCGCATAGCATATAAAACACATAGTCACGTGAAGAAAAGATCCATCTAGGAATAAACATAAGCATATAAAAATATAAAAATACATGGATCATATGTTATGCAACTGATACATTAGATCACATTTGTATTAGACATTTGCATAGCATAATTAAAACATCATCACATGTAAAAGATCCATCCAAAAAATTGATATGTATATATATATACATGTGTCAAAGTGTTCACGCCCCGCGCGTTACAGAAAATAATACATGTCCAAAGTCTATACAGCCCCTGACAGCGTACTCCTCAAAAATATGCAAAAATGAAACCTAGGTGTCTAAGCACGGTTATGCTCGTGATAGCATGTCACTGCTCGTACCAAACGTCTCAACAGACGATGGACATGAGTAGACACTCCCACCGTATGCCTCTGGTAAGCTCTGGGTACATCTTCCAATCTTCCGTAGTCTGGAATACCTCGAGTGAGTGCCTCAAGGTTCTGTACAAGGTCATCCTCGCCCTCTATCTGAGGATCTACTGCGGGTTGTGCTCTGCGCACATTGTGGGCCAAGTCAGCTGGTCGCTCTGCGCCAACATCTGTATACATATATAGATGCTGCTAGAAATAGACATGTATTAACAAAAAAAATTAAATACATAAAAACATCAAAAAACAAAGAGTTCTTACCCAGCTCCTCATCCCAATCCTCTCCATCAGGTAGAGGGAGATCAGGATCTCCGGTGAAATCCGTGCCCGCATAGGGCCAGTCCTCTATGAATATCATCTGGTGTCAGAGCCAGATAAAGAACTTGGGCTTCCAGGACATCTGTTGGCCCCCTCCTCCTCTGGGCATGAGTTCTGCCCATCGATGCAATCTTGGTTCCCTCAGCACTGGATCTACTACTATCCCTCCAAGTACCCGGAAAATCGGCAACCGCTCTAGGAAGAAGGTCACTAGGATTGACCCATACCCAAACTATTTGTTTCCACCCTGCTTACACTTGGTAAGCTGTCGTTTGATGTTGGTCGTCACCGCTAAAGCCCAATCAAACAATGTCGGATGGAGACACTCGATGGCCAACAACAAATGATTCTTGCTGGCCTCATGGGGTGCTTGAATACCTGCTGCCCGGGTAATGGTAAACAAAATAACTCGTAGAACCAAGCTGGGCACCGTATTGATATCTATCTTCCTGTTGTTTACACCAAATCGTGCATTAGGACATACTCTATCCTTCACCTCCTTGATCTTCTCTGCAGAAGGTCGACTGCCTGTCAGAATAGGACGTGCACGCCGCCGTGATAAACCAGTGATAAAATAGACATCGGCAACATCTAGCTCCAATGTCTGATCCTTCAGGCGAAACACCTGATCCTCTACATCCCAAGCATCTACTATGAAGCGTAGTAGCTTAGGTTGTGCACGTAGGTATGAAGTATGGAAGAATTTTTTAAGTCCGCAGTCTCTTAATGCAGTCATGCAGTCATCATCCACCAAAGCTAGGGCATCAACTTCATTGTGCTCTTGTTCTTTCCATTCTAGCACCATTTTTAGCGAAATCCTGCAAACAAAAGACAATTTTCAATTCTTAGATAAATATTGAAACATAGTTTGAAAGAATTTTGCAAGTTCAACGGTCCAATTTGCTAAAAAATGAGATCGTGCCATTGGCGCGACTGTTTCTAAAATAGTCGCATTAATGGCGCGGCCTCTATGGAAAATTTCCGCCATTGGCGCGGTCCCGTGCCAGAAACCCGCGCCAATGGCGCGAACCTAAAAATTTGAAAATCCCTTTGCAGGGGGCTAAAATATGGATAAAAACTTGAAAAAATGGAATGAAAATAAAGCTTGGGATGAGGCCTCTTACCTGTTGTAGACGGTGGCTCGAACGGTGCCCTGGATCGATCACAATCAGCAAGTGAATTTTGCACTAGAAACCCTCCAACAGTGAACTCATAAGGTAAAAAGTGAAAATTAAATTTGTTTTTTACTTTTTACTATTTATAACACTATTTTGACCTAAAAATACATTAGAAGTAATGTTTTTAAGTATTTTTAGGATATTTTCATGTCGAAATGGGTTTTACGCTGTTGGTTGAATGATGACAGGGTCTGGTGTAGTTCAAACGAGCTTCTTTTTAACTTTTTCAAGCTCGGTAAAACTTGAGAAAATGTTACTTATGGTCTTCTTTCAGCTCTTTTCCTGACCTTTTAAAGCGGAAAAGATTGCCGAGTTGTTCCTCTTGACTCGTTAAAAGGTTACTAAGAGGCGGTCGTTTTAAGTTCTTTTATCGACCGTTAAAATAAAAAGATTACCGGGTTTTTTTCGTTTCAAACTCGTTAACGGTTATGAAACGACATGATTTTGATCCCTTTTCTACTTTTTCAGGTCGAAATCACTATTCTTGAAAAGTACTCCTCGGTCGTAATGATCGGGCAGTTCTTTCGAGCATCATTTTACACTTTTTCGGGCCCGAGAGACACAACTCTACGAAAAAGGACCTCTGGAGTTTTCTTTTCTGTGTCTTTTTCAAACTCTCTAAACATGAAAAAGACTCTGAGTTTTACCTATGTCGGACTCGTTAAACTCTGACGACATTGGACTCATCATTATGACGAGACACGAGCTTCTCCTCCCTAGGGCTCATTAAACTTTTACTAGGTTGGATTCGACCGAAGGTCGAACTTATACTACAAGCATATGCTATCCCCATCAAGCTTGTTAAAAATAATTGGGGTACTCGCCAGAAATGGCGGGGGAAAAAGAAAATTTTGGAACCTTAATTCTAGTCGTGTCGGCAGTATGTCGCTCTTGAACATGGCACTTCTCTTCTTTCGTGTCAGGGTGGGGATATCTCACTTTGTTTTTCACTTGCCTCCGTGGGTTTGGGTGATCCTATTTGACCTCTCATCTGCTCATTGCCACATCATCATGACCTTTGATTCATTGACGTCAAATACTGCCAACTCCATTGTCGTGCCGCCGATATGTTCAAGAGAAGTTGACCTCTGAAAGAAACCACCTCTGTCTGATAGCTCATAAATATTTCTTCAAAACATTGTCTCTTCCCATCTCGTGTCGATGATGTGGGAAACATTATGGCCCACCTTCGACAAAGATCACTTCCTGTCGACTTTAGCTCATTATCCAGGAAAGTGACCTAGAGACTCCCTTCTGGTACCTTGGAGCCTACATGCCTCAATGGTAGGTTCTTCGTGCTCGACGCGAGGTTTTCATCATTGACCTCTGATCGGATGACTCTACGGGTGTTCGACATCGGCTCATTCATTCACACACCGTAGACTATACCTATAGTACCTTGAGGACCATTGTCATTATTGGTGGTACCTCTCGCGTCTGTTAACAGCTTTCATCATTGGCTGGTAATCAGACGTTGTTCATGCATGTTCGACTACAGCTCACATTTTCACATGCTTGAACTTGTACTTATGTTCGGGTTGAGGTGGAGCGCAAGACCCTAGATTGTGTCTGTTGTAATCCAGGCGTGATTTTGATACATGACTCTTTCACTGGATGGCTTCGACCATACCTGAGTCTATTCATCGATCCTAACCAGATGGCTGCGTCCATACTACGGATCTTGATCATCATGTACTCTTTATGGATGGCTGCGACCATGCCACATATATCATGTATTTGAACTATCACACTGTGTCTCTCAATGCAGATTCTCGGCGGCAGCTATATATGGTCTTGTAAAGCACTTCACCTCTCTCTCTCTCTCGAGGCTCATGCTTTAGGGGGCATCTGTTATGCAGTAATTTGTCACCGTTGGTCACCGTCCCTGTCACCCTTGCTTTCGCACATTGGAGGACGAATTTTATGGACCTGTGACCAGTGACACAACTTAAAAACACTTGCGTTGGATTCTCCTGAGTATGAACTTCAAACTCCCTGAAGACACCTTTTGCAGATTAGCCCTAAAAAGTGCCCTTTTTCCATTAGCACGGGTCCACAGTGTCTTACCCGTGCCAATGGCTCAGTTCCTCCAAAGAGGGTGCGTCCATGAACGCTCTGTCATAGAGCAAAGCCCGCGCCACCCAAATTTGGTTATGATTTTTAGCCAGCGCGCACTGAAGTGTGTTTTCCTTCATTGCTCATGTAGTTCTCTGGGGAAAAATCTCGTGGAAGTGGTCGAGTGTCACCTTTTTATCCATGACAACCAAGTTCAGTGGCTATTCTGGGACAATGCCAAATCTTTAGTAGGTGTCCGGATACAATGCATACTTCCTCCTCCTCCATCTATAAATGACTGTCACCCTGCATTAAACCAACTAGTTTTGCTAGAGCATTGAGAATTGAGAGTTGTAGAGGGGTTATGCTGCCAAAATATTGAGAGAGAAGAGGTCACTTTGCTAGGCGTATTTAGCTGCTTGCCCAGTCAAAGGAGATTCGACGTCAGAACCCTTTGGTTGTAATCTTTCTCTGTTTTTACTGATTAATGAACGACTATCATTATGGTTCCACTCATGTGTCTTCTAATGGTATTTGAGTTATATCTTGTATGACCGATATATAATTGCATATACTGGATTTTACGCTTGTGTTTGTATCGTTCTTTGCTTGTGCAGGTGTCCATTTACGTGGAGCGTAAGGATTGTGACCAGCCAAAGCTAAGGGATGGGAGCGGCGTTTCTTTTACAACAAATAGCGTTGGATTCCAGGTAGATCATTCTGATCGATCTTTGATTTATGCAATTAGGAACCTGCGTGTAGCATGTGTGATTGTTGCTAGACCCGTGTTGGGCTAGTGGATCGCCTCTGTCCACAGAGGGGATTTACCAGTTCAACAATAACACTTATATGCTTTGCTATAGGGAGAATATCCAAGGAGAATGCCTTCATCTGCTCTAGTTTCAAGTTTCCCAAGATGTTCATCAGTATTCTTGATATAGCATTTGCTCCCAAAAATTTTGAAATGTTTTACCGAAGGAGTCTCACCATAGCAGAGCTCATGCGGAGTTTGAGTGTTGTTCACTCGGATGTTTGTTTTGTTGAGAATAACAACCGCAGCATATGCAGCTTCACCCCAGAAGGTTGCGGGAGTTCCAGACTCATCAATCATAGCACGAGCCATTTGTTGGATTGTTCTGTTCATCCTTTCCGCCACTCCATTTTGTTGAGGAGTCCTAGTTGTAGAGAATTCCGTTCTTATTCCATGCTCTTCACAGAAATTGAAAAATTCATTTGAGGTAAACTCCCCACCTCTGTCGGACCTAAGGCACTTAATTTTGTAATCTGGTTCATTTTCAACCAAGGCTTTGAAGGATTGGAATTTTTCGAATGCTTCGTCCTTGTGCTTCATAAGTCCTAACCAAACCATCCTGGAGAAGTCATCGGTGAATAATATAAGGTATTATTCTCCTCGAGGTGACCTTTTCCTGAATGGACCACATACATCTGTATGAACTAGCTCAAGAGGCCTGGTGGCTGATCCTTCCTTCTCAGGGAAGTTAGTTCTAGTTTGCTTCCCAACTGACATGATTTGCATATGGTGTTTTCTGGAATTTTGATGTATGGAAGACCACGAATTGCCTGATACTTGCATGCTTTCCTTATTTTTGAAAAGCTTAGATTCCCCAACCTCCGGCCCGATAACCAGTGTTCATCATTCTTGCTCAAATAACATTGTTGTTCTCCTTCTTCAAATATGTATAGATTATTTGGATTTCTTTTGGCTTTGATAACTGATTCTCCTGTATCAAGATCACGAACACTACACCCATCTGATCGAAATATCACCTCGGTTCCATTATCGCACATCTGACTGACACTCAATAGATTATGCTTCAAGCCATAAACATATAACACATTTCCAGCTTTGACATCCTCTTTCAACTGAGCAATGCCTTTTCCTTTTATGGTTGCCAGAGTATCATTTCCAAAAGAAACTTTCTTTCCCTTTTCTAAAGCAGTATATGATTCAAGTTTTTCTTTATCACCTGTCATATGCTTCGAACATCCATTGTCGATGTACCATTGATTTTCCTGTCCTTCTGCATGTAAAGCTATCCCACATCTTTCTGGTTGTGGTTCCTTCATTCTCCATGTTTTTTAATTTGAGGTTTGTTCCTTCTGAGTTGTCTTCCAAAACCTACTCCTGCATTTAGAATCTTCATGACCAAAATTATTACAAATAGAACATTCAATTTCACTTTCAAGGGCGGAGAAGTTGTTATAGGTCCTCTTCATGATTGCAGGCATACTTCTTTGTTTTTGAGCTTCTCTAGTCATGATTGTCTTATAGGCAACACATTGAGCTGCTTTGTGAGCAAATTTATGGCAAGAGAAACATTGGCCATTGAAGAAAGTTCTGCGACTATCATCCAACCGATTGTAGTTTCTACTACTATCCATTCTTGAAGAAAATTGGGAAGATTTTACCTGTGGCTGGTTGTAGCTTCTGTTTGTCCTTAAGGTAGCATGCCCCCGATTTTCTTGATAGTCTGTGTTCGTCCTTGAGGAAGACTGTCCCTGATTTACCCGATGATTTCTATTAGGCCTTTGCTCACTCCTTGTTGCATCAAGATAAATTTTAGAGGTGGAAGCTTGAGATGCTTCTCCATTATACCCCAGACCTGTCTTGATTAGAGGGGAACGCTGCACACTGATAATCTCATCCAGAGTTTTAGATCCTTTAACAATTTAAGATTAAGGGCCTTTGTTTTCTCAATTTTTCTTTTCTAGGCCAACAATTTCACATTCTAACTTCTCAGAGATTTTTCTTTTTCATCAAGTTGAGTTTGCAGAGTATCAATGATCATATTCATTTCTTCTAAACATATTTGAGTCTAGAAATTTCTTCATAAAAGCCATCCATATCTTAGCATCCATGTAATCCTCATCTTCAAAAGCCATTAAAAGTTTATAGTGATTACCTCGTTCATCTTCATCGCTATTTGATAGTCCATCACTATCTTCATGAGTGTAATAGCTTTTTTTATTTGCATTCTATTTCTTGTACCTTCTAACAGGTTCCTTCCCCTTGTCAATCTTATCCTTGTGAGGACATTTGGCAGCATAGTGACCTACTCTTCCACAAGCAAAGCATTTGAATGGTAACTTACCTCAGAATCGTCTAGTACCTCGTTGAAGATTTTTGACAAAATTTGATTCTTCTTCTTCTTCTGATATGTGTCCAAACTCATAGTAGTCTCCTTTGCCAGATGCTTTGAGGGCAACTTCTCTCCTATCTGATGGTCCTCCTTTTCTCATCTCATAAGCAGTTAGAATTCCATGTAGCTGTGACATTTTAAGGTTTTGAAGATTCTCCTTTTCTTCTGTTGCAAAAACTTTAGATTCAAACCTAGGGGACAAAGATCTTAGAACTTTTTCAACTACAACACCTTCCTTTACTTCTTCCCCCAAATTTTTCATACAATTAACAATCTCATCTACACGAAGAAAATAGTTAGCCACACTTTCATCATTGTACATTCTAAGATTTTCATACTGAATTCTAAGGGTTTGAAGTTTTGCTCGTTTTAACTGATCATCTCCTTCATAGCTCAGAACAATCTTGTCCCATATTTCCTTAGCAGATTTATACTGCATGACTTTGACAAATTCAGATTGTGATAGACATCCCAATAGAGTATTGACTTCCTTTTCATTCATTTCATATTTCTTCTTCTCATCCGGATCTGTGGGAGTTGATGCTGGAAAATTATACCCTGTATCTATGATATCCCAGACTTCAGTACCCAGAGATTGAAGATAGGCAGTAACTCTTACTTTCCAGTATACGAATTTTGTTCCATCAAAAACCGGTGGCCTGATTGATTCTTCCCTCTCGTAGTTACGCATGATGAAAGATCTTCCTTCAAGCGATCAAGCTCCTTCAAAAGGACCTTCTTCGATACCAATTGTTGGAAATAATATAGAGAGGGGGGGTGAATCAGTATTATCAGGTCAAATATTCCTTTTCTAAAACCTAATTGTATACGCTACTTCAGTTAATTAAAACTGCATATGTACCCAACTATTCAGAACGAAACCCATGTATACAAAGCAAACTTTTAATTTACTTTAACTTTCTGATGATGATTGTTAATCTATGATGCAAAATCAAATAACCAGTAACTAGAGACAGTAAAACAGGTCAGAAAGACAATCACACACAGGAACACAAGATATAAGGTGGAAACCCAATGTGGGTGAAAACCACCTGCTACAATTCGTCTCTATCTTTCTTTAATTAGAAACTTTTGTTTACAATGTACTGGTGCAGTCCTTTACCAGTACACAGGCTGCAACCTGCAGAGAGCTACAACTCTCTCTCGTTTTCCAGCTTCTCTTGGAAGGCAGCTACAACCCCCTTTAGCGCTTGCACTAGCCAAGATACTAGTACGTGGGTGCTGGCCTACAGAAGGCTACAACCTTCTCTTTCTTCCAGGGACCACGTTTCATAAATTTTCAGACTAGATCCATGAACATTAATCAATCATCAACAATTTCTTCATCAACAAAAACTCCTTTTCACCAATTCAAGTAGATACTTCTCTAACAGCTATACCCAAATCACAGTACCAAAAACCATACACAAAAAAATTGAACCCAGAACACAACAGTAATAAACAGAAGCAGCAAGATCACAATTCAAAATATATACGCTACTTTAGCAGCCTAAAACCTGCATGCATACGCTTCTGCGTATGGAACAGCCGGCATCTACGCTTCTTTACTTCTATTAACCTGCGTGTATACACAGATTCACTTCACTGAACATGCATATAGATCTATAAAGGATAATTCACTCTTTCAGATGTTCAATCATTAATTAACCCAGATTATCAGACTTATAGATCAAGTAAGCGCCTCATCTAGCAGACCAAAATCATACAAAGATACTATCATTCAAGCTTAAAGATTATGACCCATGAATAGATCTTATCCTTCTTTTGCACTAAGGTTCCTCCTTCATTCAGATCCAGATCTGCATCACAACCCAATTATCACTATACCAGCTCTAGCACTTTATCATATATTCAATAATAATGCAGATGATCCTTTGCCACATGATCTCCTTGCTCTTTTATAGTCTTAGGCCTTCCTCAATACCATGGTCCAAAACCATAACATTCCAATACCATGAACCCAAAACTAGGGATCAACACATCTGACGAGATGCCATGGTCCAAAATATAGGTTCAAATCCCAAGGAATAACTACCATGGACCAAAAGTATGATCCCCAACATATACGTGCTTTTTAAACGTATAACCCGCGTGTATACGCGTCTTTGTCTAGATGAACCTACGTATATGTCTTTTTCTTATCTCTGAGTGCCTGAACTGAGAGTTGTTACCAAAGAGAGTTGCCATCAAGGACAACACCTGTGCCATAGCTCCAAACCTGTGCCATAATGCCAACATATTTACAATATGAAGTTGCCTCTCCATTTCCTGCAATTTGTCTGCAAGCAACTACTTCTCTTCCTTCATGGAATTCAACTGTTTTCTAAGTATGCTGCTCTTCCTCCCATCCTCATACATTTATCTCACCATATCCATCATGGTGGATAATTCTTGCTTGATGTCTTCATCAAAGAGTCTCGTGAAGAGAGTAGAATTTGAGGACCCACTTGCAGAAGTTGTCATTTTGCCAATGAACAAAAAAAACTTCAACAAGATAAATAAAGAGCTTATTTAAGTAACATCTTACAAGAAAACTCTTGTGCTTTGGATTGCCTTGAGGTCCTTTGGGATAAAAGAATTCCTTCAGCTCTTCTTCCTTCTTGTCCTTCCTGGACTGAGCTATAAATAGCTTTCCCTTCACCTCTGTAACTCAGGAAATAGTCAGTCTGAAAACAAGCATACAATCAGCCTCTTGCCATTCAAACACCTTTCAAAAAAACAACCTTTGCTTTGTCAATCAAGCATTTTGATATAACCTTCCTAAAGGTGTGGTTAATCAATCTTAAGCTCTGATACCACCTGATCTAAAAATGGGGCTCTTAGGCTTCTTGTCTAGCTTACAAGAACCTCTCCCACTTCCAAAGCTTTAGTTTTCCCAAGTCTATTTGATTAAACAATGCGGAATTAAGAAATTCTTGAAAATATAGGCATATGCTTATATTTTATTGGTGGTTGTTATGTGCTTTAAAATCTACTATGTATGCTAATATTTAAATGTGCTTGAGCATATGTGTAAATGCATATAGCAGTGAATAATGTAGCAAAGAAGAAAACACATAAAACAACAATGTAATATGGAGTTCACCCTGATGTCTTGGGATACATCTCCTTGAGTTTTAATCACTTCGATTAGGCTCTTTGGGATTATGGCTGAATTATTTTACAAGTCCTTGACTCAACTCCATATGGTTTACAAATGAACCAATGGGCTCAGAATACCATCTTACCCCTAGCTGTCCTTTATCTACAAACAATTTTAGGCTTCTCTGGACTAATTTTTTAAGTCAGTGCTCTGAGATCCTATGAGCCTCTGGCTTCTTTGAATCCCTTAGAATTGTTTACTATCTCTGGAATCCTTCTTGTGTCTTCAACTCAGACAACATCAGAAACAACACGAGCATTCAGTCTCTTTAATTTTTGATACTTCATTGAAGTTTTTATGCACCCTCTCCAACCCTTATTTGGCTTTGCTCTGTTAAGCACTCTGGCACACCGAACATTCCAATGGGTTCCTCAGCGCTCCAACTCTGCCCACACATTCACTAAGCATTACAGGCCTCCATGAGCTTCTCAGAACTTCTCTTGACCATCATGTTGCCTCCACAAATGAGAATTCACCACTCTCGGCCTCTGTGAATTTTCATGCCTCCTTTTGCTTCTTGTTCTTTTTGTTTTGCCTCAGTGCTGCCTTCTTGCCTCCTGTTCTTTGCATTTTGTGTCTTTGTTTACATTTAATCAATCAGAATGGGTCGGTTTGTTTTCCCCTTCAGCGCTTCGACTCCCCGACCTCTTCTCTCAAGTCCCCTTCTGAGCATTTAAAAATCATTTGCTAAGGCTTTTAGGTGAGTGCCACCTATTTGGTAACTAAAGGGCAATTGGCGCTTTGAATTCTTCAGAAACATTCATTCTCTATTTACATAGAGAACACTGTAAAACATGGGAAAATTCACATAAGCCACTATTCATCGGACTTAAAAAATTCATAGTTGTGCTTTACTTTCCTATCGGGTCCACCTGTAGGTCACTATCATAAGTCGTAATGGCTCTAAGGCCTACCCCTTTGTATTTTGTAAATATATTAAAACATGGAAAATATTGCAAGAACCCATGGAAATGGCTTTTGTTTGGACGTCAAATATTATGTATTTACATTTCGAAAACCTTTCGGGTCTGGTTTTGATCACAGTCGTGAGTCGCATGGCCTAGGGTCCTTCTCCTTTGGGATTGCCGACAACAATCCGCCAATATTGACGATCACAATCACAAGTCGCATCGGCCCTTCTCAACGCTATGGATACTTCCCCTTGGGTTATGTGCAATGTGATAATCGCAATCGCAAATCGCTGCATCCTTTGGCCTTTTGTTAAGTCCTCCCATGAATCTGTGCGATGTGATAAAGCGGCAATCTCTTATCGCAATCATCGATGGCCCAAGGTCCTTTCCTTATAAATAAATGCAATGCAATGTTTCCTCTTAGACCAATCAAACAAGGCCACGTGGCCCAATCCCGGCCTGCCATGTGTCAGTTGTGGATTGGCCCTTCAGCCTATACTAAAACCAAAATTTTCAATATAGTTCATAATTTAATGAAATTGCCTCCTTTCCTAAGGACATTGGGCAATTTTCATTTTACAATAACTGCTTCATCCGGAGTCCCTTTTCTCTCATTCAAGTTGCATTGGATTCAGAATGAAGATATCTCTGCAATGAGACTATTTTTGAGAGTTGTCTACAACTTTCATTTTCGTTAGATTTACAAAGGGTTTGTCCCATTCGGCACCTTTTATCTCTTGCATGAAGTCTTTTAGACTTAAAGGTCTATCTAGGATCCATTTTTGGATCATCATCAACATATATAACATTTCCAACTTTAACTTTTTCTTTCAAGAAAACGAAGCCTTTACCTTTTATGACAACAAGAGTGTCATTTCCAAATGAGACATTTTTTTTATTTTCTAAGGCATTATATGAGTGAAGTTTTTCTTTGTCACCTGTCATTTATTTTGAGCATCCACTGTCGATGCACCATTGGTTTTCTTGTCCTTCTGCATACAAGGCTATACCACATCTTTTTGTTTGCGGTTTTTTCTTTCTCCATATTTTGGGATTTTAATGGAGTTTTCTCCTTTTGAGATATTTGCCGAAATTTACTCCTATATTCAGATTCTTCATGACTAAAGTTGTTACATATTGAGCATTCTATTTCATTTTCAAGGAGAGAAAATTTATTATAGGAACTTTTCTTGATCCCTGTCACATTTGTTTGATTTCGTACTTCTCTAGTCATGATGGTTTTTTAGGCAACACATTGAGCAACTTTGTGTCCAAAATTATGACATGAAACACATTGACCATTGAAGAATTTCCTGTGATTATCGAATCTATTGACCTGGTGATTGTAGTTATTATTCATCTTTGAAGAAAATTGAGTATGATTTACCTGAGGTTTGTTGTGACTTCTATTCATCCCTGAAGAAAATTGAGCTTGATTTACTTGGTGATCTAACTTATGCCTTTGTTGATGATTGTCATATTGTTCATTGTTCTTTGCTGCATCAAGATAGATTTTAGTGGAGGTTGACGGCTTCTGTGATTGAGGTGCTTCTTCAGTATATCCAAGACCTATCTTTATCAGAGGAGAACGTTGCACTTTGATAATTTCATTTAAGGTTTCTGATCCTTTAGCAAATCTAAGGTTGAGAGATTTAGTTTTCTCAAGATCCTTTCTTAGACCCACAATTTCACATTCTAGTTTTTCATTGTGTTTTTCTCTTTTAGCAAGTTGATATGTCAAGGTATCTATAATCATATTATTTTCTTCTAAAGAAATTTTGAGTTTAGAAATTTCTCCATGAAGTTCATCTTCTTCTAAAGCATCCAAAAAAATTTCATCTTAATAAGCCATTAGAAGTCTATAGTCATTACTATTTTCATATTCATCACTATTTGATAATCCATCGCTATCTTCATGAGTATAGTAGCTCTTTTTACTTATACTTTGTTTTCTATTCCTTTTTGCAGATTCCTTCCCTTTATCATATTTATCTTTATGAGAACATTTGGCAGCATAATGACTGACTCTACCATAGGAAAAACATTTGAAAGTTAGTTTACCTCTAAATCTTCTCGAACCCCGTTGAAGTTTCTTGACAAAGTTTACTTCATCTTCTTCTTCTGAAATATGTCCTGATTCATTGAGTTCTTCTTTTCCTTTTGCTGAATATTTAAATGCGCTTCTCTCATATCTGATGGGCCTCCTTTTCTCATCTCAAAGGCAGTTAAGATTTCGTGAAGCTGTGTCATAGTAATAGCCTATAGATCATGTTTTTCTTCTATGGAAGATACTTTTGATTCAAATTTAGCAGACAAGGATCTTAAAACTTTCTCAACTAAGGTATCTTCCTTTATCTCTTCACCCAGATTTTTCATGCAATTATCAATCTCATCTATTCGAAAGAAGTAACTGGAAATACTTTCATCATTGTGCATCTTAAGAGTTTCATTTTGAATTATGAGAGTTTGCAATTTAGCACGTTTTACCTGAGAGTCTCCTTCATAGCTTAGAATGATTTTGTCTCATATTTATTTGGCTGATTTGAGTTGCATAACTTTGACAAACTTTGATTGTGATAGACTTCCCAATAATGTATTGACAGCCTTGGCATTTGTTTCATATTGCTTTTTACCTGCCGTATCTATAGGAATTGCTGATGGAAATGTATATCCTCCTTCCATAATTTCCCAGACATCTGTTCGAAGTGATTGAAGGTAGGTTGTCCTTATCTTCCAATCAACAAAGTTGCTCCCATAAAACATTGGCGGTCTCATGGATCCACCACTTTCTTAATTGCTCATGATGATGGATCTTACTTCAAGCAATCAAGCTTCTTCAGAAGGACCTGATCTGATACCAATTGTTGGAAATAATACTGAGAGGGGGGGTGAATCAGTATTAGTAACTAAATAACTTTTCATTTCCATAGGCAGATTTGTATACACTACTTTAGCTAAGTGAACCAGCGTGTACACACGGCTTTTATTAAAGAAACCAACGTATACGTAGAGAAGTTTTGATTTACCTAATCTATCATGTATTGAACTTTAACCAGTATGTCAGATATTAATTAGAATAAAGCATAAGCATCACACATGAACACCAAGATATAAGGTGGAAACCCAATGTGGGTAAAAACCACCTATTGTTGTTGTCTCTTTCTTCTTTTAATAATAAGAAAATTTAGTTTAAAATTTTGTACTGGTGCAAACTTATACCAGTAACAGGCTTCTACCTGTAGAAGGCTGCAACCTTCTCTCATTTTCCAGCTACTACTGGAAGGGAGCTACAACCCCCTTAGCTATTGTACTAGCCGATGTGTTTGCTGGTACATAGGCGACGACCTACAGAAGGCTATGACCTTCTCTCTTCCTCCGGGGACCACACTTCATAAATTTTCAGACTAGATCTATCAACAACATCATAAGTGTAGTTCAATCATCAAATATATCTGCATCAACCAATCACCTTTTGAATCAACCACAACTAAATCAATCAATCACTTTGACAACCAATCAATCTGATCAATAAGAATATTGTTACCAGAATACAGTGACCGGAACCCAAACCAGAACCCAGAACTTTGCAACAACAAACATTAGCAATTAAAACATATTTTATAAGGTATACGCCACTTTCATGTGTCGAACCAATGTGTATACGTTCTTTTCTCAAAGGCAACTAGCGTATACATTTGCAAATATTAATTCATAATTCTGCAGCTATCTTGACTTCAGTTATACCCAGATCATATCATTTATAGAATAATATATGTGTCAGTGTTCAGATCTAGAATATACATGAGAAAAACCACATAATGGTAGTTAACTTTACTCCTTAAGATTCTAATCCATCATTAGATCTAATCCCTCATCATCGGCTAAGGTTCATCCTTGGTTCAGGTCCAACAATGCACCATGACCCAATAACCTGCATACTAGATCTCACACTTCATCAGATATTCGATACTTGCATGCCTTGGCCTCATGATCTTCTCCTCCTTTTATAGGTTTAGGACTTTCTCAATACCATGGACCAAAACCACTTAGGACCAATACCTTGGACCAAATACCTAAGGTCAATACCTCGAACTAGATACCTTGGACCAATACCATGGACCAAATACTTCAGACCAAAAACTTAGTTTTGCAAGGTATACACGCTTTTCCTTTTATGAAAGTGTGTGTGTACATATATGCCACTTGTATACAATGAACCTACATGTATGCGTAGCTTTGTCAATAGTGAACCTACGTATACCTGTCTTTCTTCATTCTTTGAGGACTAATCTGTAATTCTTTGTTTATTACCTTCTATAATATGATCTTTCATCTGAGTGAGTTGCCATCAAGGACAATACTTGTATCATAATGCCAACAACGTCCCACCTTTGTCTGGCTGCAGATAAGGATTCATTCTTGATCTCTTGGAAGTACTCCTTTCCATCTTGTATAATATCTATGTGGAATGGCCCTAATTGGCCTACAACACCAGCTCGCTTCATAAATTACTTGTGCCCGATAGAGATATGTATGTGTTTTGTAGGTTCCCCCCTAACCCATAGGTTGATTCTATATTCACACTTTCTAAAAGTATTATGAGCCTTGGCCCACATGAGTTGGTTAGTAGCAGAATAAATAAATGCCTAGAATTGGACATCCTCTATAAAGGGGATAGGTTTGTTGTGTTTGTCATATTTCAAAAATAAATTGTACATGTAAATTTCACATAGGAGGCATTATACCTGCTCGTTCTTCTCTCTGAAGCACTTGACAATGCCTGGGGTAGTTTTGATTTCCACAGACTTTCCAGCCTTAATAACTTTGATTTTTAGCAAGAGGTACCTTTCCAGGAGGAACAATGCATAGTTTGTAGCAGGAGCTCTACATGACAGGGTGTCTGAATAAAGAGAGCAAATAGTCTCCATCTTCTCTTTAGCCTTTTGTAATTTATCCTATGCTTTCTCAACCTTTTTCTACTCAGCCTTCTACTGAGCGAAGGTCTCATCCTCAGTAGTTGTGAGTGCCTCAAACTTTTTTCTTAGTTCTTAATGTATATGTAGGGGCACCACTTCCTCTTTGTTCTCAGTTAATTCCCACTGAACCTCTAGTAGTTCATTCTACAGTTTCCTAATAAATTCCTCCCTTACTAAGGGAATGTAACCAGGTGTCTCCTTTGTTTGGGATTCATTATCTTGTGTCTCCATAGGCTCAGCTTCGACAGTAGCCTAGGCTTCTTCTTGAATTATGCAAAACTCTGTTGGGATGATTTCTTCAGCATTAGTATGAACGGAAATGTTCACAGTAGGGTTGTCCATTTGGGTCTCATGTGAGCAAACATAGGGGTCTTTAGTCCACATTTTAGTGTCCTCTACAAGACATGGATATGTCTGAGTTTCCTTTTAACAGACCAAAGGAATCTCAGTTTGGGTTTCAACATATTTTCTAGACCAATGTTTTGTCTGTGTTCCTATGGTCTCCATTTCCACTTTCAATTTTATAGCTTTGATTGCGTCTTTTAACCACTGTGTAAGCTGCCCAATTATTCTCTTCTATTTTCTATACTTTTTAAGCATTTTTTGGAGCCTATCCTTTTAGGACTTCTTTATTCTAAGACTTCCAACCAGCAGTGGTGCAACTACATTTTCTTCAAGTTCATGCTTAGGTGGTATTGTGTCATCATCAAGGATGGTTTCAATTGGAACTTTATCTCACTATGGAGCTTCACCTTCTAGCTCTTCTTTGTCATGAATTTTTCTCTTAGGAGCCCCCAATAAAATGATGTCTCATGATAAATTATCATTCTCTGGGTTTTATTCTGGGTAGGCCTCGTCCTCAAGGGACTTAAAAGATATTGTATTTCTTGGTTGATTTTCATCTCCCGGGGTTTCATCTATAGGATTTTCTTCAACTGGGGTGTCCACTGGACCGATATTTGCTGTGTGATTTTCTTCTCTAATGGATTCCTCTTCATTCACCTCGGCTTCAAGGGGTTTTCCCACAGAAGGGAATGGTTCCCTTTGTTCTTCCACGAAATCAGTAAATGGCAAGGTTTGATCATAACCAGGGCTATTAGCAGAGGTAGACTAGTTGGGGGTACAATTCTATCCTTCAACATTCACGGATTGTTCTCTTCCCTCAACAAATATCCCCATGTTTTCCAATACCCTGGACACCTATTCCTCATTGTATTTCAAAGGGTCATTTTGCGAACTTGGAGGTGGCATGTGAGATGGCCCGACCTCATTTGTTTGTATTGGGGTATGTCGTTGGGACCTCACCTGTAGAGAGCACTTACATTTGGCTGGGTTCGAGGACACATAGGAATTCTTTCTTTCCAGTGTCCTTCTCGGACTTGTGGTTCTTGGCCCCTGCTATTCTGTTGTTGGGTTTTCTGGAGGTGGGGACAGAGTAGGATTTACAATATTGCCTGAGGTTAGCTACTGCTAAGCCATTCCATGCATGATAATCAATTTAAATAGTCCATAATGAATGATGACTGTGTTTGGGTCTTTAGCTTTCCTAACACGACGAGTGACATCATGAAATAGGGAATTCAAATAAAACGAAAAATTAACTAAAATTTTATGTCTTAGGATGGCTAACAATTTGAGTTGGTGGGGCTTTACCACATCCTAACGACCATCGCATGTGACGTAGTGTTGCACAATCACTGCCAATTCTTGCCATGGTTGTCTTGACTTTGAAGGTTGAATCTCTTTCTCTAATTGCTCACCTAGGTATTAGAACACTGTGAGCACATTGTGCAGAAGGGCATGCTCGTCTGTCCAATTTGTTCTGTCAGCTGGAATTCCAGTGACTTCAGCTATGGCCGGTTCAGAGACCATTATGTCCCTGCCTCTTACTGTGGTGTTTCCATTATGCAAATTCTGCGAGAATTCGAGTGTCATTTCTTCGTGAAATCCCAAAAATTTATTCATATATTGCAACCAGCCAATGCTCTCGAGAATTTCACGAGCTTGGTCTGATACCATGAGCTTTGTAGTTTCATTTCGAATAGTTATACCTCCCATGGTTTCTATTTTACTATGACTGGTTCACTCGTATGGACTTCTCTTGCACTTTCATAGTTTAGAACAACAATAAAGAATGTTAAAGAAATTAACAGGAAAATGACGTTGTTTTGGGAATTAAAAACATATACAATCAACTCATTTTTCTCTTTAGCAATATTTGACGCAGGCTCATAATCAATCCGCATGCCATCCATAATGGTCACCATCTTTTCTCCAATAAGAAAGACTTTGATAATTATTACGCATACACAATCACCATGCAGTCCTTTACCTAGAAATCAATTTAATAATTATCACTCAATTATCCATAATTGCCACACATGTTTTTCACACGCAAACCATCCCCCATCTAATGAGAAAAGGGCATCAACGTCCACCAATCATGTGAAAAGAAAGAGAACGAATTGATAATTCATAAATGCAAGCAACCAATCCATAAAAGATGTGTGATTTATGACAAAGCAATTAAAGCAATACATGTATCAGAGGTAAAATGGCCAAAAAATAAAAGACAGATATTTAAATCATTATGTCAAAAAAATTCACCTTAAGCGGTATTAGTAACAAACGCATAAGTGGTAGTAAGTATTAATGACTATCATAAAGTGATTGGACAAATATAATATAATGAATATATAACATAAGTTACCATGCATGTTGGCTTGTAAGAGTATTTTTCAAATGGAAATTTCCTTAGAAACGAATACATAGGTGGTAATAGAATAAAGAGAATTTGACAATGTAAGATAATACTCTGATATCACAAGAAAAGCCACTACTACTACCAGGTGTTCAAAGCCTCGATAAGGTTGCTTTTTAACCCAACAAATGAGCCAGAGTCCTCCTTTTAGCATGTAGATGATTATTTCTTTTCTTTTCATAAAGAGACCACTATGCTGGCGTGGTGACCAAATAATCATAGTGACATTCACCAAGATATATGAAAGCGATTAGGCTAGCTCGTGATGAGACCCACTGTCCTTCTGATAGTTTTAATTATCAAGAAGGTTGTTACCTTGGTTTGGTGGCCAACATGGAATGTCACTTGTTACATCCTTATGATCATGGTAGGCTGGCTTGTGATGAGACCCCCTATCCTCTCTTTTTTTTTCATATTTCGTTATTTTCATATTTTGATGCTTTTATTATAAAACGAGGGAGGCTTATTTACTCCTTAAGAGTCAGGGATAGTGTAAGAAGTAAGAAAAATGCCAATGAAAGTTTATACTTTTACCCGCATCTCATCATATCAAAGGGATTTATCCATTTGAAAGTGTGAAAAAGAAGCCAACATGGTTTTAAAATAATGAATTATTTTATTATGTGTCCAAAGAAGACATGTTCAACCAATCATTATAGAGATGCACCATATAAATTGTTGAATAAAGATAACCATCAAAAGGCTTTATAAGTCATAATTGTATTGTAATTATTGTTTTTTCTTTATCTTACAAACAAATCCACTCATATGGTGTTTATTCAAAACACAAAAGAAAAAAATAAAGATGGCACAATGACTAGCAATGAAATAGTAAAAGAAATCACAGTTCTTCTTATGAAAAGGACAAAAAGTGTTGTTCAATTGATTGAACAACAATCGTTCAATCAATTGAACAACAAAATTGAAAAGAAAATGCAAAAGTGTTGTTCAATCGATTGAACAAAAATCATTCAATCGTTTGAACAACCAAATTGAAAAAAGAAAAAATCAAAAGTGTTTTTCAATCGATTGAACAACAATCATTCAATCATTTGAATAGCCAAACTGAAAAGAGAAAAACGCAAAAGTGTTTTTCAATCGATTGAGCAACAATCGTTCAATCGTTTGCATAGCCAAATTGAAAAATGAAAAATGCAAAAGTAATGTTCAATCGATTGAACAAAAATCATTCAATTGTTTGAACAGCCAAATTGAAAAAACGAAAAACGCAAAAGTGTTGTTCACTCGATTGAAGAACAATCGTTCAATCATTTGAACAGCCAAATTGAAAAAAGAAAAAAGCAAATGTGTTGTTCAATTGATTGAACACCAATTTTTCAATCATTTGAATAGCCAAATTGAAAAATAAAAACACAAAAGTGATGTTCAATCGATTAAAAAAAATCATTCAATCGTCTGAATAGGCAAATTGAAAAAGGAAGAAACACAAAAGTGTTATTGAATCAATTAAACGACAATCGTTCAATCATTGGAACAGTAAATCTAAAACGCATAAGTGTTGTTCAATTGATTGAGCAACAATCATTTAATCATTAGAACAACAAAATCAAAAAAGAAAAATGTGATAGTGTTGTTCAATCGATTGAATAACAATCGTTCAATCATTTGAATAGCAAATTGAATACGCACAAGTGTTGTTCAATCAATTTAACATCAAAATCAAAATGCAAAAGTGTTGTTCAATCGATTGAACAATAATCATTCAATTGTTGAATAGAAAAATTGAAAAAAGAAAATATGTGAAAGTGTTGTTCAATTGATTGAACAACAATCGTTTAATCGTCTAAACAACAAAAATACAAAAAGTTGTTATTCAATTGATTGAACAATAATCATTCAATCGATTGAAGAACACTTACCAAAAAAGGAAAAAATTTATGTTTACATGGAGATGCCTATTAAATTGCAATCAATCAAAAGAACATATAAATTATTTACAATTTAAGGAAAAATCATAGTTTTACGAAAGAAAAGTTGTTGGGTCATCACTCCCTGCAGCTAAGATTTGCATGGAGGGGTCTTCACGTACCTGTTGGTAGAAAGACTCCTTGGTGAGTGTTTTGGCATAGAGATGCACCCGATGCCCATTTACCTTGAAAGAATGGCCAGCCCCATCAATGGTAGTCAAAGTGAGAGTACCATTGTTATGTACTTCTTGAATTTCATAAGGGCTGAGCCATCTTGTTTGCAACTTCCCTAGAAAATCCTGGAATCTGGAGTCATAGAGGAGTGCCCAATCCCCTTTTTAAAATGTCTTCTTTTTTATAAGGTCGTTGTGCCACTTTGCCCTTTGCTGTTGAATAATTCCATTCCATTGCAGAGCAAGCAGTCGAACCTCATCTAGTTCGTTGATTTGTTGAAGCTACTTGGTTTGGTCTTCTATTAAATCTAGTCCCACTTCTTAAGCCATTCTTAGAGTCTTTATTTCAAATTCAATCAGAAAAATAGGTTATTTTTTGAACACGAGTTGGCACAGATAGTATCCAGTAGTATTCCTCCAAGTCGTGCAATAGGCCCAGAAGGCTTCTACCAGTCTAGCACTCGAGTCTCATTGATGTGTTGAGATTGTCTTGGTCAGAATTTCTTCAATGACCTTATTGGTGCTTTTGACCTACCTGTTTTCCTGTGGGTGATACGTGGAAGTGATCCTGTGTGTAATGTGATGATTTATGAGAGTGGTTGTAATCTTGTTTCCTACAAATTTCTCTCCCCCATCTGTTATCACTTCCCGTGGTAAACCATACCGCACAAATAGCCGAAAGAGGAAGTTAATCATGACTTCCTCTATAGCTCTTGGTAAATATACTATTTCCACCAATTTTGTCACATAATATGTGGCAACCAGTATGTAGCCTTTCTGATTCGATGGCAGATGGAATGGGCCAACAAAGTCCAATGCCCATCGTTTGAAGGGTTCTATGACTAGTTGGAGTTGCAGCAACATTTCATCAGATTGGCTAGGTTGGCCCATGTTTTGGAAGCTATCACAAGCTTGGGCATATTTCTTAGCATATTTAAAAATAGTGGGCCAATAATAGCCCATTCATAGTACCTTATGCCCTATCCTTCGATCTGCAAAGTGTCCCTGATAGGGCTCCTCATGGGAAGCCTTCAGGATGTCATAAATCTCATCCTCACAAATGCATATGTGTATACACATATCAGACCCTGTGTGAAAAAGATATATGCCAATCCAAGAGAATCGAGCATTGCGCTGAACGATCTGTTTCCTTTCCCTTGTTGTCAAATGCCTGGGTAGCTTCCACACTACTAGATAATTTGCCACAGTTGCGTACCATGGCGTCTTCACTGTTATGAAAAACAAATGCTCATCTGGAAATTGGTCATCCACTACTAGTGGATCATTTATCTTTAGGACTCGGGACATAAAATCAAAAACTGGGTTTTCCTTCCATGGACAATCTTTGATAGTGATGTCAAACTCCTGCAAGAGCAATAACCAACGAGTCACTCGACTATTTGTGATAGGATTGGTAGCTAAATACTGAGTGGTAGAGTGATCAGTATATGGAAAAACTTGGTAGCCAGTTATATAATGTCTAAATGTTCTTGTGGCATAAATGACAGCTAAGAATTATTTTTCTATTACTGTATAATTGAGTCCGCAAAAGTAAGATTTTTGCTAATATAATATATATCATATGGTTTTTTGACCTCCTCCTAGCTAAGGATAGCGTTAATCATTACATCTGACGTGTCCATGGATATGTGAAAAGACAGCTCCCAGTTTGGTCCTTGTAATACTGGTGCCATCGAGACTAGTTTCTTTAAACTTGTAAAAGTTGTGTCACATTTGTCAGACCACTTAAAATCAACATTTCCTATTAAAGCATATCAAGGTGCAAAAATTTGTGAAACGTTTTAGTAAACCTACAATAATAGCCTGCATATCCTAGGAAGCTACATACCTCTGTTTGAGTACAAGGTGTAGGTAGTAAAGAATTACCTATATTTTTGTTGGATCTACCTATATCCCTACTACAGAAATATAATGTCCCAATATTGCGCGTTCGGTCATCATCATGTGACACTTGACATTTCTTAAACATAACTTGGTAGTAATGCATCATTGTAAAAAAATTTCTAATGTTTCCAGTGCTTGATCAAAGTCATCCCCATATGGAGTAAAGTCATCCATATATACCTCAAGTCCTTCATTTATCAGGTTGGAAAAAATGGTGACTATAGCTCTTTGAAACATGGCTGGGGCATTGCATAAGCCAAATTGTAACACTCTGTAAGTGAATGTACCCCAAGAACAGGTGAAGGTGGTTTTGCATTGATCTTCATGGGCGATTTGAATCTGATTGTAGTCATTGAAGCCATCTAGAAAGGAAAAGAATGGATTCCCTGCCAAAGTATCAAGGACTTGATCAATAAAGGGAAGAGGGAAGTGATATTTATGTGTTTCCTTGTTCAATTCCCGGTAATCCACACAGATATGACACTTCCCATTTTTCTTGGGGACAACCACGAATGGAGAAACCCATTTTCTATCCGAAATAGGATAAATGAAATTTACATCTAGCGGCTTCTGTAACTCTTCTTTCATAATATCCTTGAGATGCAGATTAAATCTCCGCTGAGGTTGCCAGATAGGATGAGCATCCTTTTCGGTATGGATGTGATGTGTACACAGTTGTGGGTCTATACCCTTCATGTCAGGATAATCCCAAAATTCCCCTTTATATTTTTGTTGGACCTAAATGAGCTTTCGCTATTAATCACTGTAAAGGCTATCATTAATGTTTAAAACTTTTCATGGTTCAATTTCCATAGGCTTGATATTATGAATAGCAGTCATTTGGATGTGCTTATCATCAGTATCCTTCAAGGGATCTTCCAAGGCTTCATTATCTAGAATTTCTTTTAGCATTTGACACTTTACATTGCTCACATTAGCTGGCTGATTGATAAAGTTGTTGATAACATCATCTTCAGTCTGATCTTTGAATTCAAGTGCCTCTGCTACTGTGACTAGTGAATGAATGCTTTCTTCTAGGTATGCTAGTGGTTGTTTACATATTTTTACTATGGTCAGACTTGGTTTGGAAGGGGGATATAAAACAAGATTTTTTATAGCATCCCCCTTTGCAATAGTCATGCTACCCTCTGGGTAGCCTATATATGCATCAACTATTGCCAGCCAAGGTCAGCCCAATATCAGAGGGTGCCCATCTAATCCAGTCTTTGAGTCTATAACAAGAAAATTTACTTGATATTCCCATGAATAAATAGAAACCGTAATATCTTGTAAAGTTCCTTCTGGACTTACCACCGAATGATCAGCAAGTTCTAGTAAGGTGGTGGTTGGTTCCAAGGCTATAATACCAAGTGCTTGACAGGTTTCTACTGTTAAAATGTTAATGGATACACCCAAATCAACTAGCGTATTGGGAAATGAGTAGCCATATATTTGAACTATCACTATGGGATTCCCAGGATTTTCATACTTTACCAGACTTTTCGTTCCCAAGAGTAAATCAGATAAGGTTCCTACAACATGAATGGTGGGTGAAGTTTTTGCTTTCCTCACCGGCTTCTTTACACACAACTCTTTAATTGTTTGAGCATAGATCGGAATGCCTTGGATGGCCTGGAGGAGCAAAATTTTTATACAATTTTTTTTAATTCCCCTACAAGATCAAAATCTGGGTAAGCCATCAGCTTAGGTATCGTTAACATTTCAGGGAATAGGGGAGAAGTGACTATGAGTTCCTCAAGATCTTTATGCTAATTTGTCTCTTCTCCTTGTTTTATTTTAGTATCAATTATACGTGGTGGTATATCTACAGGTGATGTTTCGATCTCAATTGATGTTTGATCTTGTTTTTCCTCAGGGGTGATGATATGTCCTAACCTCAATCTTAGTTCATTACATTCTTTTTTTCAATCTCATAGTCTGAGCTTTCAACAATCTGCACCAGCTAAACCGGTTGGTTATTGGGATTTAGATTTAGCTGGGTTGGCAGTTGAGGGCGCAGAAGAGTTTGAGGATTTTGATGTAATGGATAAGGAGCTAACAATGTAGGTTGAGGTTGAGGACCTATGCCCATAGGAGTAATGGATATTCCCAAAGGTCGCTACCAATTTTGTAGACCAGTTAGGATTTTGAGAAGTGGAGGTAGGCCACTCAGATTGATAGGGATTACCTTGCCAAATAGGAGTAAAATGAGAATTGGCCAACCATTACTCAGAAATGATTGAGTTACCCATGGTGTCATATGGAATGGCTGAGGTTTCCAATTCGAGTAAGGCGATTGACCTCGCCATGCTGCCCCAGGGTTCTGTTGCTGATTAAACTGTGAAGAAGGAAAGAACTGGGATGCATCATGTGACATACCTGTAGGTTTGGCCTACCACTGTGGACTCTAGTTTATTAGATACACTGGCTCTATCCATTCTTCTTCTTCCTTGAACATTGCTTTTAGCCCTAGGAGTGATGGACATTGTTCACTGGTGTGATCCTTAGTACAAATGGCACATGTTTGAAACATGTCTAATGGACACTCCCATTGGTTGTGCCCCTTTCGACAATGTGGGAAAAAAATGACTAAGTTTTGTTTTGCTAAGGCTTGTTTGTATTTAGCCTATAGGATGTCTAGCTGTCTTGTGAGGTTTCCCAGGATGTCCATCTTGAAATCTTCCAGGAGGTTACTGATTTCCATTCATGTTATGCCTCCATGTGGGGTTTGTTTCCCCTATTGATGGGATCTTGGCTTCCTGGTCTTGTGTGTGCTTCCTCGTGAACACTTGATATACAAGCAAATGACTTCGTCATAATCGTCTTAAGAAATATCCACTTTCGCCATTAATTTTAGAGTTTCTATCCACTCTTCTTTCATTCCTTCAATTAAGATAGCTCTAAGGAATTCATTTGGTAAGGTGGTGTGTGGAGATCTCTACAAGTTATAATGAAACCATTCGACATATTCTTCTATAGTTTCATTATCCTTTGCAACTATATTAAAGATTTCATCTTTTAGCTCCCTAGTCTTACAAAACTCCTGGTATCTTGTGAGGAGGGAAGTATTGATATCATCCCAAGAATTAATAGTACGTCTTCCCAGACCCATAAACCATCTTAAAGCTGCTCCTTTCGGAGTAGAAGGGAATAATTTTAGCTTTTGAGAGTTAATGGTGTAGTCATACCCTCTGTAGAGGAAATCAAATTCAAACAGGAAGGCATCAGGATCCTTTGTGATCATACCATAGAAAGTTGGGATGCTCTACAGAGGAATAGCATTCATGGGGGCATTATCTACTTGGTCAACTATGGGGTATTCCAATGTCGAGGTTTGACATTGAGGTGGTTGATTTTCCATTTGTTCAAAGATGTGCCAATATTCTTCAGGGATTTCAGGGGTGCTTTTTGAGTAAGCAGAGGATTAGCAATCCAGGTTGGCCTTGTAGCACTTCCTAGATCTGGGATCACAGGAGACCCTTGTTCTAATAGCTAAGGTCCTACCTTAACAGTTCCACTAGTTTCTCCCTCTCCTACTCTTAAGTTACACGACTTTCCCTCTTGTAGAGGGTTAGAATGTAAATTTGTTGTAACCTGAAGACTCTGCTCATTTCCTCCAATTTGGCTTTGAATCTCAACCTAAGCTACATATGGTGAGCCTACTACCTGAGGGATTATAGTAGGATACAGCTTGGAATCCTAATGATGCTTGAGACTCTTCTTTTCTTACAATTTCGTCTACAAAGGTCGTTCTCACAAGGTTCACTGATCCCTTGGTTTTTGTGGATTTATGTGGGGGGTTCTAATCTTTTTATATCTTCCTATTCCTAGTCATTCATAAAAACCTATTCCTATTTAACCTATAAGCTTTTGGTGAAAAGCGGGCTGGTAAGCAAGCACTTTACTTGCTAGCTACACAGATTCTTACCTCCCATTTTTAAAACCCAATTCTTTTGCTGCAAGATAACAAGGAAATTACTCTGAAACACTCTCCCGAACAATGATTCCAAAATTTTTATGCACTAAGATGTCTTTTATAGGAAATATTAATTCCTACATTAATTGTCAACCCAAGGAAAGTATTTTTATTTCAAGAGTGTCAGCACTATGTATGCAGTGAATTCAGAGGTTAACTAATAATAAATAGTTGCAATTAGTAATGAATATATTTTCAAACTCAATCAAACAATTATAGAAGAAGTAACTCTGAAATAAATTCATAACATACTTTGCAATTCTATTTAACCTATCATGAAAGCAAATGAATCTGAATAGAACTATAAAGAATCACACTTGGCAGTCTTAAATAGAATTGAAACTAACTCACTCAATCATTAAAGAGAACTACATTAGTTGAACAACAAATGATAATTGAACAACAAATCTCAATTGAAAAGCAATTTATAATTGAATAGAAAATGATAATAGAACAACAAATGAGATTTGAACAACAATTCTATCTCTAAAATCTATGAGAACATTACTTGGAATGAATCAATGATCTAATGTTAGCACTAACATAACCAATCCAACCAAAAGTATTACTCACATATAATACACAACTAAATTTGAATCTCAAATGAACATCAAAAGCCAATCGAATTGAAAATCCTCATGATAATCAAAATGATATTAACTTAACACTAACAAACAATAAGGAATAAAATAGAAAATATTATAGCATAGGTGAAGTAGTAGATCTTCTCTTGACTGGGCCTAGAGTTTCCAGAAGTCTCTGCTATGAGATACTCAGAATATAATTATGATTTAAACATATTCTTCTTCATTAAAACGAATAACATAGTTACAACGTCACCAGAGTAATAGTATTATATGTCCAAAAGAATAATTATAAACTATGTATTTCTAAACTAGTCGTGCAGTTTTCCTTTCAGCCTTATATATAACAATTAGAAATGTAAATAGATAAAAGAGAATCCTTAGGATGAGGGAATCCTCAGGATTTCAAAATACTCGATCTGATTCTGTCATAAAATAGCATTGGTCCGCCTAGTCTTCTGTTGTCCTACCTTGCCTCTGACATTGTCTTTTTCCGTTATGAGATGCTATTGTTCTATCAATTGAACATCTATCATCCAATTCACGTCTTTTGCACATAATGATAGTAAAAATCAGTTTTTCGTGCTTATATTCATCTAATTTGTTACTAATTACTTTTACCCAACTTTAACTATTATTTCCTCTACTTTTACCCATAAACAAGATAATCATTTGAGGATGAGTGCTAAATAAAGCTATTACAAAGGAAAAAACATACATTTTTCTTGACCCAACAACCACGTGTTCTTCTTTAGATTCTTGCACACTCATCATGAATGATAGTGCAAGTGGGCTGCAAAACACCAACTTCGTTAACAACTTGATCATCGTTCACAACAAGTGTGAAGTTCGGAACATAAGAAAATAAGATAATATAGTTCGAAGGATTAAAAAAATGCTGGGATCAAGGTTGAGGTAATAAGTCCACATGACAACTAGTAGGCTTGCAAGCCAATTTTGTGGATGTATAAAGAGCAAGTGGGGTATGAGGATGTGACAGTTGAACAAATGTGTGCGCCTCTTCTTCCACCTCACACTGTTGAGCTAGAGATGCTTGATGAGAAGAGGATGAACAATCACCTGCGAAAGCAACCTTGTCCATCTTAGACTTAGAAGCTCTAAAATCGAGGTATGTTGGGAGGGGTTCGAATGATTCTAAGAATTTCAGATTTTAAGATATTGTTGATGGTGCTGGACCCGCCAACATGTAAGGGGATCTCCCTAATAAGAAGTCCCAATTAGACCTTAGACCGTTTGGTGTAGGAGTCCTATAAGTGGGTCGTATAGTAATGCCTTGACTATGATTTCGCCCAAAGGAAAGTAAGATGACTCTGTTGGTAGCAAGGGTGTGATAGCTACAGTGAGTCAAGGAAGGTGCATGATAGGTTCTAACACATGGGGGTTGAGATGAGTGCGCTACTTGGTAACCTGTAATAGTACTTGGATGGGAAGGGAACACATGAGTGAAGATGCATCACAAGCTAGAAAGTAAGTTAGCTGGCAATCCAAAGTGATGGTTAAACCAACAACACATTGTAGAAAGGTTCATACATAATCGTACAAAATAGTCCATACATGCATGCGTAAGAAATAAAATACATATTCCATTTAGAGTAAACAAGATAGTTGGAATATAATACAAAATATGAATGAAACATGTTGGCTCTTATTATATAAAGAAGTGTAAGTTCCAGTCATACAATACATCCATGTCCAACCACTAGCTCCAATAATGGAACATTACAGCCACATCTGCTTGTTCCTCCAAAGAGATGTACTAGATCTGTATAGTGGAGAAGCCAAGGTGCATTACAATACTATCCAAGCTCTCTCCAAGATAGTCTTATCAGAAGCTTGGCCGACCAAAAGCCTTTGCAATGAGTTATGAGCTTCTATTGATAGCAAAGGGTGGGGTGACGCTTGACATTCCCATTTGTGATAGTTCATCTACCCTCATGACTCCTCATCTACTCTGTGACTATTACATCCAACTATTGACACTTGAACTTCCACTTGACATGATGTTACATTACAATGCACATGTGCACATGTGAGACAAAATGGCTTGAGAAAGCCATGTAAGACATCACTGACACTCGGTCCATTGACATGATACCAACTCTTTTGACATGCTTGTGATGGGGAAGGTGGTGAGCTGATGCTAAGCTTGGTTGTCCATGATGGTGTGCATGCACCCCATGGTGACATTTTGCCGAAGTGAACTATTGCCTTCATTGCATCCGATGCATTGGTATGGCTTCTTCATCCAACTCGTCTGCTGACATGCACATTGTATTCTTGGGTGCAGTTGAACTGACAACACATTGGTGCATAGTGTCCGTGCTGATCTTCAAGTGTGTGTTGGTGGTCACGTGCATCAACTTTCCAACGTACATGTTCAACTCCAGTTGCAATTGGTTATTGTCTTTGCCTTCGTGAGTGTGCTTAACAGGTTGGATCGCATGCATGCGCACAATGACATGCATGCTATTGAGTCCCTTGCATGCGAGCAATAAGACTTCTCACCATGTCTACTTTGTGCCAGTTGTTGGGATGGACCTCTAACTTGTATGGGCATAGTTTCATCCATGAATGTATGTTGCGCCCCCTGTTGTTCCTATTCCTACTACACTCATTCACTCGTCTGTGCATCTTCATGCTCTTTCTTGAGTTGTTGCTTCAACACATGCAACTCCTTCTTTGTTCCATTCTCTATCTTCATGCGATCTTCATGTTGCACCATCACCTCATAGCATGAGTCTCCAAAGTTGCTTTTGTCACAAGTGGATCTTCTTGAGCTTACAACTTTGTTCCATCTCTATGTTGTCAACAATCTTCCTCTCATGTTTTCTACATCTAGTATGCTGCCTTTAGTTGGTGTTCATGATGTTGCTACTGTCATATCTTGATGTCCTTTTCTATGAATAACTTGATGTCTTTGTGGGTAGGCAAATTCATAGACACTTGATCGATTGCATCCCCAAGTGTGCTCTAAATGGTGTTTTTGACTCTGCTCTCTTCAAACCATTGTACCTACATTGGTGAGAGGCAGATGAACACATGCAATACCTAGAGATATGGTAACACTCATGGAAAATAATTTGTCCATCAAAAACCAAAAGGAACTTGAGAACTAACTTACAATATACTTGTATGACTGATCAGGAAGGTTGTGCAATTTTGGATGGGAGGTTGGGAAACTCACTGCCAAGACTGCACAAGGCATAGTCTGGGCTACTAGGAGACTGGCTGACTACTGGAACTACATAATGCATAGTCTAGTTTGGTTTTTGACTGCTAGAATTGCATAGTACACAATCTCAACTGGAAATAGCTGTGAGCTCAGTGACTACATTGCGCAATTTTCTGGGCCAGTAGTCACTGTCCCTCAAAAATGCGAAAAATAGTCCTAGAGGATGGTGCCTCAAAAGGAATGTGCATTTCTCAAGAGGAAGATAGAGCCTTCCTTTCCCAGATTGCGCAATGCTGTCTCAGTGAAGGCAGAGACCGGGCTAAGGTCGCCCAGACTCGCCAATGGGCAACTGAATGCTGATGTGATTGTGAACGCATGGTGATATTGAGTGTAAGCATAAGTGAATGATTATGCATGAAAATAGTGAATGACATATTCAGAAAATAGAAAAACATGCATGTGGGTGAGGCAAGTCACCAAATTGGTGACCGTTCATGAAAAACAATTTCATGCATGCGACAACAGCGAGATGTGGATGAAAATTGAAACAGTGC
This sequence comes from Pinus taeda, assembly GCA_000404065.3. NCBI lineage: Eukaryota > Viridiplantae > Streptophyta > Pinopsida > Pinales > Pinaceae > Pinus > Pinus taeda. The sequence goes on from APFE031747213.1 coordinate 173,239, forward strand.
TAGTACAAGCTAGAATGTATCAAACCGATAGTAAGCACTCACTAAAATCAAATAGACAATGTTCATATGAAGCGAAATACAAAAAGCGCCAAAATGCAACATAAGTCATGGAAAGAGGGCTTACCCCAAAAGAGCTAAGCTGAGTGTGCCAACAGCTCCTAGATGTGATGTGGGATATTAGAGCTACAAGGTTGATGTGAGGAATGAGCTCTGTGGCATTTGGTTGATGAGTTTTTATAACATTGAGATTGTGACGTGCATGCCATAGATTTATAGAAAGCAACACTTGGTGGGAGATTTCTAAAATGATCCTTACATGTAACCTTCAACTGCTAAAAATAGATCCCTGAAACAAGGGATTCCTTTTCATGCTACCTTGGGAGAAGCAACCCATGCATGCAAGTTAGCTTTGCTTAGTCCCAGAGGGAGCTGATCAACTTAGCTACACATGCAAGAGACTACTCGACTGCTAGGAGAAAATGCACTATTTTTGCTGGGAGATGTGATATTTCCCAGGGGATTTGTGCAAATTCTAGGCTAAGAAGCTCTGGTGGGGAAAATTTCTCAACTTTTACTATGAGTGTTGACTACCATAATTGTGAAATTCTGGAGCCCAGAAGGCTGCCAGTCAGGATTGCACAATTACTTTGGGAATCTGCTTAGCCTATAGCTTGACCAAATCCAGGTGATCAGGCTATGAGGGGAATGCATTGACATGTGATCGACAAGCTTCCTTTGTTCAAGAAAAATATTTAAGCTTGTGTACTTGACGAAGCAAGAAATGTTGTTGTGAAGGTTGGAAGGGAGGCTCCAAAACAAAGCTAAGGAAAAATTTTGGAGGGTGGTTGTAGCCACTACAACAGATATGTAAAGAAGATACTTAAATCTTCCATCGAGGAATTCCCAATGAATTTCATCTTCAGGAAATCGATATGAAAGATTACGAAAGTGAATGTAAAATTGTTCAACGGATTCATCAAGAGCTTTCCATAATTTTTGAATTTCTTTATTGAGTTATTTACAGTCAAAATGATTTAAAGAACGATCTATCTCTAAGATCAGATGATGGAAAGAGTGAATAGATTTTTTGGGCAGTGTGGGACACCAATTTAGTGGGTTCTCTTGAAGCATGTATGCGAACAACACACATGTCATGTAATATTAAAAAAATTCATGCCTTTCACAGGAGCCTACAACGCCAACTGCGTGTCTAAGAAAGGCTACATGGCCTCCACCATCGCATGTTTTACGTGAAAAGTTATTCTAAAGCTCTTCCAAGATTTCAAAGTCATTTCCATAAGACATACACTCTGGAAGAGAAATTTCATGTTTAGTCATGATAAGTATGTGAAGATTCAAAACAGCTTGTGAGGACTCAATTTGTCATCTAGCACTCCTTCTAACACCAAAAATGTTGACAATATAGGACCCACCAACATTCAAGGGATCTCCCAGGTATGAAGTCCCAACTACACATCAGACCATTTGGTGTAAGAGTCCCATCTGATATGATGGCCTAGTTTCCATTATCTTAAATATTTTCCTTAGTTCTTGCTTGTTAGTAAATTAGAGTGGTTTACTTTATCTTCAAACTATGAGGTTTGCATGCCTGGTGAGTTCTTAGTTTCACTTATGTCATTGTTCTTTCATTGCAGAGGGAGAGGGTGAGAGCGAGTCTCAATTTGAAAGGGAATAGTTCCAACTCTGTTAAGACACACAACACAATAGGACATGTGCAGCTTCTGGCGGAGTAGTCCACACAAATGTGACAGTCACAAACACATGGTGAACAAATAGCACGTACAACACCTAGTAGAATAGTCGACATGAGTGTGATGGTTGTTATAACAAGTTTACAAGAATGCGTCAGTTGAGTATCCAGCGGAATAGTCCACATCGGTGAGACAATGTTAATAACTCATACAACACATTTCCAACAACATATGCACTAAAACAACCAAAATAATTCAACTATCTTAATACATGTTAAATAACCATGAATTACAAGCATCCAATGAGTAGTCTTACACACTAATCCAATACATGTGTGAAAATGTGTTGTCATGTTAACAAGATTTTGAATTAATTGAAAGTTCCAAGACACATCCATACACCATTACATCACTAAGCCTCATAGTGGGGCATTGGAGCCACTACTAACTCCTAAAAGGAAAGATTACATACTCTCAAGGCTCTATGGGAGGAGCCAAGGTGAAAAGGTCTTTTGCATGTACAAATGAGGGGTATATATAGCCAAGGTTGAAATTGGCCCTTGTGACTGTTCGACTTCCCTCATGACTATTTAACTTACATGACTCTTCAACTTTACATGTGGGTCTCTTGGACTTCCACATTACATTACATTGATTACAATAGTATGGCCCACAATAGTGATGTGGTTGAGATGACACATGACATGACTTGACATGACAAGGCTAGTATGTTAATGTTGTTGGTGGTGTCCATGTCAAGCTACAGTGCTATCGAGTGATGAATATGCTCTTGGTGTATCATAGCTTCACCTCTACATGACAAGGTGTGTGAAGTCTTTGATGGTCTTGGTGTTCACTTGATTTTGTACGTCCAAATTAGAAGTGATCATCTGCAGGATCTAGCTTAGCTGAAGGGAAAAACTGTTCAAATTTTCAAGGGAGGAAGTGCAGGTAGCAAGGAGGACATTAGAAGTGAAAACTGCACAAATTCTCTAGGGACGCTTGCATTGGGCTGCGAGAGCTTGCTGGAGAAAACTGCGTAGAACTGGGAGGCTGGCCTGCAAGACATCTCTACATAGTTTCTGGGTTCAACGAGATGTCAGGCAGCTAGAGGACAAGCCAAGAAAAATATGCAATTTTCAGGATGAGCAACAAGTCCACTGAAAGGGTGATTCGATGATAGAAATGTGCAATATTTGAGGACATTGTAGTGACAGGAAGTGGGTGACTATCCTTATTTTTTGTGTAATTCCTTCAGTTACCGGAGGTAGGCATGCTGGCATCTTCTGTGCAATTTCTTAGAGGAGTGAAGCTCGGGGTCACTTCCCTGTCAAAATTTCTGGTTGACCAGTGGGAAGCTTGATATATGTGCTTACGGATAGCACAGATCGAGATGGATTCCGGGGAAGCTTCCGCATTGTTTTGGGTGACAGTCAATCGGGTTGATTTCTGGATTACGCAGTGCAGACTCCCTGGGAGGTAGCCTCAAGTTTTGCGCAATTCTGGGCAGCAGTACATGATCACTAAGGGCTCAGACTCTATAGTGTAGCTGAGCGGAGGTCCAATTATTTGAGGGTGATCCAGTCAACAACATTTCTGCAAAATTACTAAGTGTGTGGGCAAGTGAAATTGTACATGCATGACCTTGCGAATACACACTCAACATGAATCGACGACAAGACAACATATGCTCAGTGTGACTAACTATGGGACTATCTAATGGTGAAAGCAAGAAGTGTGACACTTCAGATAGACCTTCAGATGACTGTGAAGACACTTGCACGACAGTGCTTACAACATTGTATGTGAGTGTGATTAATGTTTACATAACGAACACAACTCAAACACAGACCTTCAACATCACTAGAATAAGGTCGCAAGTGCGACATAGTAATCAACATGCTGAAGACGAAAGTTGGTGAAAGGAGTGAAAAGAAAGCAAGACATGTAAGGGAAACATGTGAGATGACTTTTTTGTGTTTGCACACATGTATGTTATTGAGGACAAGATGACATGACATTGACAAGAAATTTTTGAATAGAGGGCAGTTTAACTGCGCTACGCATTTCTGGAGAGCACTTCTTGCTACCTAACTACTCTACGCATTTTGGGAGAGCAGTGTTGGCTAGGGTCTCTATGGGCTGGCGGGTTTCAGAAAGCAAGGGAGAAAGCTTGATGATTGTGGAAGTAAAGTGCAAAGTTTCGAGAAGTTGAATGAGGCTAAGTTGCTTGGAAAATGGCTAAGTGTGAGATTACTGACATAGATCTTAACAGTGATAGGACTCAACTGTGATCATGTATGGACACTTAGTGACACATCATAGACCATCCAGAATACATATATCATACTTTTCTTGATGGAACGGTTAGCCTCCTGTTGCAGGAGGTTACTCATATTTCATGATGGACATTTTTACAGGCCAAATATGTCATACTTTGCATGGTGCAATGCTCCATATTTGCTAACAGACACCAAAGAAAGAGGCCATGAGAGTGTGCTACTCAAAGTTCAACTGCTGCATTCCAATTTTGAAGAGTTATTCCAGTTTTGGTAGAATTCTCAGCTAAAGGGAGGTCCAAACAGCTTAATCTTGGTCTCCCTAGGTTTCAATTTCCTGTTTTAGAATATATAGAATGAATAATCTGTCCAAACAGCTTAATCTTGGAAGATTCTTAGATAGGTAGAGAATCAAAGGAGCCCAACTACTTAATCTGGGCCCCTGGAAGAAATAAGTGTAGATGTAGATAGGAAAATAGAAAAAGAAAATTTGAAAAGCTGGGTCTGCAAGTCCAAATGCACCCAAACCAAAAAGAAGAAAAAATGTTAGGTAAGTAGGCTAGGTAGGTAATTTTGAGGTTGCAGAATGTTGATTTGTGATCAACTCCACATTTTCAAGTGTTATATTTATCCAGATCACAGTTGTGAGGCAGTTCCTATTTGAAGCACTTCAAGCGAGGCATGACTAACTTCCCCTTCTTCCTCTTCCCTAAATCATTTACTAACTTCCCCTAAAGAGGTCAAGATTTGCTTGATATCTCTTAGTTTCATCATTTCCCATATCATTTGCCTTGGTAAAGGTCTACTTTACTCAAGGAAGGTCCATATTTTCTCTACAAAGTTCTATCTCCCCTTTGAAGCATAAGATCTCTGAGACTTAGCGCCTTCTTGTTATTTTCATATTAACTCCTGACATAATTATGTAAATACCTATTTATTTCCCTTCCCCTTACTAAAACTATGGTAATAATTCCCCTGTGTAAATATCCCCTCCCACTGGTTGAAACATAACCATAAATATCCCCTTGGGAATTACTAAGTTCACCTGGATCTTAGTAAGAACCCTCATCTCTACATAAGTTTCCCCTCCGAGGTGTTTGGACTCCTTCCAAAACACAAAAAACCCCTTCCAAATGCATTAACCCCCCCCCCGCGCATTTCATTTTTGGGAATTTATTAATGTTCGATTAATAAATAAATAAAGCTCCAAACCCATTAACCCTTAACCTAAAGTTTAAAACCCACTTGTGGCCACAAATATTAAATTTTAACGCGCGCGCACTTGTACTAAAACCCATGCTTCTTCCCCTCCCATCCACCGTCCGATCAGCCCTCCCAGATCCGACGACCCTCATGCTTATCGGGCACCCTTTTGTGATGGTTCATTAGCATCCAATGTCTGACGGTTTTAACGTCGTACACCGGGACAACTGGCGGCATCCCATTGCATCGGGCCGCCCCTGACAAAAACCACATCCGTACCAAAGGCGGTCCGATGCGTACCAAACCCACCCTCCCCTCACGTAACATGAGCGCCGCATCACTCTACCACATCGCCTCCACCTCACCCCTTCCTGCCTGCGCCTGGATGAGGTCACCCGTCGTACCGTTGATGTCATGCTGACGTCAGCAGCTCAAAAAACGCGCAAGTGCAAAAATCAAGCTTCGGAAGCCTGGAATGAAAAACAAAGGCAGTTTTTGATGCGCGATTAGTGCATAGCGCTAATCACGCATCGTTGCAGAAAATAGGCCAAAGTGGGGAATTTTTATGGAATCTTCTGATTCCTTAGCCATTTTTGCACCGAAAAAGGCAGAAAAAGCCCGATTTTGCAGTTTTGAACATATCAGAAGACAGAGAGAGACCCGGTTCAGAGGTTAAAGAGTATCAGAGCAGATGTGAAGCGAAAAGCAGGTCAAGGAGTATCAATGTAGCGGAAAAGTGCATCAGTAAAGATCTTCTCAGGGCTCGAGGCGAATGAAGCATTAAAAGAAAAACCTTGAAAGTCAAGAAGCAGTTAAAGAACCATTCAAAACTCACCAGAATAAATGACTACACATTAAAGCTCACAGAAGATCAGTGGACCAGAACTCAATGCACAGTTATTACAGAACCACTGCACCAAGTCACAGAGGACACCACATCAACTCACTTTTTGATCCAGCTACCTCTGGCGTAGCCCAAAGAAGACTTACTTGCATTTAATTCCAACATGAGTTAGGTTTTAGAAAGCTTTTTCCCGCAGACCTGTTTAGGTCGGTTGTAATAAATACTTTTAGATATTTTGCCAATATATACCACCCTGAAACATGTAAGAGGGGTTGTTTGGTCTTTGTTGGTTAGATGTTTTGTTTGAGCTAAGACTCGCACTATAAATGTGATAATTTCTATAATCAAAGACTGCTGAAGTGCATGGATTCTGAAACTGTCTGCTGTGTTTAATTGGCCGAGGAGTGACTATGGAATTCCTGTGCTTCTACATGGTTCAATAAATGTTCCTTAACTCTGTTTAGTCTTTCAAGTTTGTTTTATCATCTTTGTTCCACCATCTAAAATTACAGAAAGGAAGAATAGTTTAGGATTTGCTTGGTTGCACCCTATGCTCAATTTCTGTGATTTCTACATGTTTTCATCAGGAATAGTTATGAATATGCATACTTAAATTATCATGTTTACACTATTTCTTTCACATATGAATGTTAGTTAGGAATTCTTAACTGCTCCTAGATAACCATTCATTCACCTTCCCTCTCTGTTAGTTGGTGAAAGATTCTTAATTGCATTTCATCTCTGACTTTCATCCCATCTTTTCAGCAATTGGTATTGTTTCATGTCTAGCTATCCTGCTCTATAATCCTCTTGTGACCAAGAAAATGCAATAACAAGCCTTAATCCATGACTCCATGCCCAATGGTTTGAAACTTATCACACTACCCCTTGCCTCTCTGCTTGAATGCAACTTCCTTCCATTCAAATTCCATCCAAACTTAAACAAAACCCATTGAACCCAATAGCTAGTCTGAAATCATCATCAACAAAGCTAAATCATTAAGAGAGAGCCCTCTCTGATTGGAGGTGGGCTAGAACCTACAATCCAAAGATTGGTTTGTGGTTACCTCGGCCATATCCCTTCAGGAGCTTAAAGAAATCCTGAGTGGTAACATAATGGCGACTCCACTGGGGACCTCCTCAGATAATCTCACCAAACTAGTCTGAAGCTCTGCAAAGGAAGAAACCAACCTTCAAAAGTCTCGGTGGACCTATGTTCTTAGAAAAAAAATTCCCAAAAAACAAGTTAGAAGCTGGCTCCCAAGAAGCATTCGCATTACACAAGATCAAATCCAGATCCAAATCCCCCAGCTATTTTTGAAAATCCAAATCTAATATCTAAGACCCTTAGGAAACGAGAGCAACAAGAAGACTTTACTGCTTCTAGTCCGGAAACAGTTCAGCCAAGTTGCGTTCCGACCCTTGTCAAAGTTCTGTTTCGTTCAACCCCAATTTTTCTTTGTTCATCATCCACTTCCCCAAGCAGCTCTTCTACACCTCCATCCTTTACTCATACCACCGCTACCACTCCTATTATCCCAGTTACTCCAGTTGTTCCACTTATCCCTGTTAATATGGCTAATAGGTATGCGCCCCTACAGCTGCCTGCTAATCTCGGGGCTATGCCTCAGGATTATTAGACTAAAATTATCTATTTTGATGGCACAAATTCCTGCATAGCCCTACAGCATACAAAGAAAATGTAGGATTACTTTGTGAGTTATGAGATTGATGATGACAGTGTAAGAATGAAGATGTTTGTCCAAAGTTTGACCGGTGATGTCAGCACCTGGTTTAGAGCACTCACACCCAATTCCATATTAAACCCAGAAGCCTTATACCAGGCATTTATCAATAGGTGGGAGAAAAAGAAAGATCCCTTACACATACTATCTGAGTATGATACTATCAAAAGAGGCCCTCAGGAAACGGTATTGGACTAATGTGCAAGGTTTAATAACGTTTACAGCGCAATACCACAAAATTTGAGACCTCCACATGATCTTGCTTTGTACAAATTCCCTGATGGTTTTGATGTTGAAATGGCGTATCAGTTAAGGGAAAGAGCCCCTCAAAGCCTTGCAGAGATGCAAGATGTTGCTGTTAGTGTGGAGGCAAACCTAATTGCCAAAAGAAACCGAGCCAGAACTAAGAGAAGAAACACCTTCAAGGAAGAACCCTCAGCCTTAGACCAAAAACTAGATGTTATCATCAATGGCATGCATAGGCTAGGAGACAGAGTAGAGAGCGTTGAGAGAAAATCATCATGGGAAGGACAACAGACCAACACCATAGGGAATCCAAACTTCAGGAAAAATCAAACCACAAACGCAGGAAGGGCTAGTCCCAACCATGATATTAGGCCTCCCTTCCAAGAAAACTATGCGGAAGCATCCACATCCAGTGAGCCCACAAATGAGACTCACATGAACCTGATAGATTCGAAAAATGAACAGCAAATCTTTCTCACTGAAGAGGACCAAGACTACCCTGATGTAAAACAATTTCAGACCAAGTCGAGAGAGTCTTTTTATTTTAAACAAGGTTATGATTTTGCTGTGTATGAGGTGCATAAACAATAGAAGTTGAGAACAAGGACCATTGATGTCCCTGCACCTAGCAGAACAAAAGAGAGCAAACAGCCCAACAAAATTAAAGGCAGGGTTGTCATAACCGAACTAGCTGATATTGTTGTCCCAAACCCGCATCAGGTAACTGTAGAGATATATCAGACATACAGACTCCTACTGATCAGCCTCTACTTTCCTCTCCCTCAAAAGAAAATATGAACGACACTCCAAAAAATCTCCCCAAGACAGGACCACCACAAACTGTCATTCATCATAACGCTGACATTCAAAAAGAAAACACAGAAATCACTCTTGACAAGGAAAAATTTGCTACTGCTAATGCAAGGATTCCATTGGAGAAACCATTTAACTTAGAAACAGAGATTGGCAAACTTAAAATATCCATCCCCCTCTCAGAACTCGCCAAACATGATGTATATAGGCAACAAATTCAAAGGTCACTGCAACTACCAGAGGTCAGGGATGATGTAAATGTTTTAGATGATACCCCTGAGTTGCTGTTTGGTCCAGAAGTTAACGGAAAATCAACATATGGACCTGTTCCACCCTTTTATGTCAGTCTGCACATACATGACAAAATCTTGCATAATGCTATGTTTGACTCAAGAGCCTCACATAACCTTATGCCCAAAGCTGTAATGGAAAAGCTAAACCTTGATGTCACAAGACCCTATAAAGATCTATATTCCTTTGACTCAAGTCAAGTCAAGTGTTAAGGCTTAATCAAAGACCTTTGTGTGTCTCTAGTCCAATTTCCCAACAAGACAATCCTAATGGACATAGTAGTTGTTGACATTCCAACAAAATATGGCATGCTCCTATCAAGATCATGGGGAGCAAAACTTCAAGGATCCCTTCAACTTGACCTCTCTTATGCCACTATATCTGTCTTTGGGCAACCAAAGAGACTGTATAGGGAAACACTGATGAAGTATGTGGTAAGTAGTGAAGAAAAGCCCCAAAATTTTCCAGTTTACGCAGTCCATTCTAATATGGATTCTTTTATTTTATTTAATGATGACACCAATCCTCCAACTGATGAGAAGCCTTTAGCCTTAGAGCAAGAAACACGCATCAATGAGGAATTAGTTGCCAATGCCCATGAAATTGTCCCAACATTCAAGGCAACTATCAAACAAGAAGAACTTCCTGAAACCGAAATTGTAAGTCTGCCCAATCCTCAAATAACTGAAACTCTTAATACAAACCAAAATCACATGGTGTTTAGAGTTTGATGGTTCTGTTTAGTAGCAGGGGCAGGGGTATGGATTTACAATACACATGATAATCATGCAGAGGGCCATGCTTATAGACTAAATTTCAGATGTACAAACAACATGGCATATGAAGCTCTCCTCTTAGGCCTTAAATTGCTCAAAGCCCTAGGAGCTGCAAAAGTGTCCATTGTAGGTTACTCCGATTTAATTATACAACAAATGAAAGGTAACTTTGTTACCAATGACAATAGAATGAGAGCTTATAGGACTGTTTCCATAGAAATACTCAAATCTTTCAATGAATCCAAGCTTGCCAAAATTTCAAGAGACCATAATATTCATGCCCACAGGCTAGCAACTTTTGCTAGTACATGCAAGCTTCCCTTTGAGCCAAATCACCATTTCACTATTGAGATAAAACATAGACCCTCGATCCCTAACAATGTTAAATGTTGGCAAGTGTTTCAAAATGATGCCCAGATTAACAATTTCCTCACTCTTGAGGGCGAATTTTCGAATACAAACATTGACATGGATGCTATGAACGATTCCCAATAGCTAACCGAAGTAAATCTGCAGGCTGTAACAGCTGCAACAGCTAAACAAATCCTTAACCCAACTGTTTTTGACAACGGAAAGATAGAACAGCTGAAAAAAATGTGTTTAGAGGAAACAGCCAAAGCAGAGGATGAGTTTATTGATCTAAAGAGTAATTTTCTGCCTGCTGGCCTTACTCCATTAGAAGACATGTTTGATGACAATGATGTGCCCAAAAAGCCAAAAATGGAGCCTTTAAATGCTGCTATACAAGAACACAACATAGGGACAGCAGAACAACCCAAAATGATTAAGTTGTCCAAAAATCTTCCCCCTGATAAAAAACCCAAATATGTGGATTTGTTCAAAGAGTTCCAAGATATATTTGCTTGGAGTTATGAGGACTTGAAGTCCTATGACACCTCAGTGATCCAACACACCATTCCCTTAAAACCAAATCAAAAACCGTTCAAACGGAAACTTAGAAGAATCAACCCCATGCTTCTTCCCCTCATTGAAAAAGAAATAAAGAGAATGTCTAAAGCAGGTATCATTGCACCCATCAGATTCTCTGAATGGGTATCCAATCTAGTGCCCACAAGAAAAAAAACAAGAGAGATCAGACTACGTGTAGACTTGAGAAATTTAAACCAGGTCTCTCTAAAAGACCACTATCCTTTGCCCAAAATGGACCATATCCTACAAAGAGTAGTGGGATCATCTAGAATTTCTTTACTAGATGGATTTTTCAGGTTTTAATTAGGTACTTGTTCACCTGGATGACCAAGACAAAAGAACCTTTACCACACCGTGGGGAACATTTAATTATGTTGAAATGCCTTTCGGACTAAAGAACGCTGATGCTACCTTTCAAAGGGCAATGGATATTGCATTTTCCAAGGAGATACATGATTTCCTTATGGTATACCTTGATGACCTAACCCCTTTATCCAAATCTGAGCAAGAGCACCTTAAAAATCTAAGACAAATTTTCATAACATGCATGAAATATGGCATTTCCTTGAATCCTAAGAAATCCTTGTTTTCCCTTGAAGAGGACAAGCTTCTAGGCCATGTCATATCAAAATATGGGATTAGAATCGGTCCTGAAAGAATTCAAGCTATCCTCCAAATCCCATATCTAAGAAATATAAAAGAGCTGCAAGCATTCCTTGGAAAGATCAATTTCCTAGGAGATTTATCCCAAACCTAGCTGAGCTAATAAGGCTATTGAGAAATATGTTAAAAAAGGATGCGAAGGTAAGATGGTCCCTTGAAACCAAGCAAGCTTTTGAGAGTATAAAAACTTCCTTGACTCAAACACCTGTCCTCACCAGTCCGCAATTTGACAAAGAGTTTATCATTTTTTCTTTTGCATCTGAGCATACTATAGCTGCTCTCCTTTTGCAAAAGGATGATCAAGGAAATGAAAAGCCAATTGCTTTCTTTAGCCGAGATTTAAGAGATGCACCCTTGAAATATCAGATCATGGAAAAGCAGGCTTATGCCCTGGTTAAGGCCATCAAAGACTACAAAGTTTACAGCTTATACTCCCACATGACTGCTTATGTCCCAAATTCTGTAGTGAAAGACATATTAACTCAAGAGGGACTAGAAGGCAAAAGAGGCAAGTAGATTGCTAGCATTCTCGAATACGAAATTGAAATAAAACCTACCAAGCTGATAAAAGGACAAGGTTTAGCCAAACTTATGTCTGAAACAAATTTCCAAGCTTTACACATTAATCAACTGGACAATGAACCGGAGTTGGCGACTCCACAGATCAGTGAAACATTTTTGCAATCCCCATGGTATGCTGATATTTGCTTTGTATTGTTAAACCTGTGCGCTCCCCCAGGATTGTCCAGAACCAAGAAAAGATTTATAAGGCTGAAATCATCAAAGTTTTGTGTCATAGATGGTGCTTTGTTTTGGAAAAATCATGAAGGAATATTGCTTAATTGTTTGACTATGAATGAAACTAACAAGATCATGAAAGAATTCCATGCAGGGAACTGTGGAGGACACTTATATTGGAAGTCCACTGCTGACAAGATTTTAAGGGCTGGTTATTATTGACCCTCTCTTTTTGTAGATGTCAAGAAATTCGCTGTTTCATGTCACAAATGCCAAATCTTTGAAGGAAAAAGAAAATTACTACCTTTGCCCCTCAAGCCCATTTCAACCGAAAAGCCTTTTCAACAATGGGGTCTCGACTTCATTGGAGAAATTCATCCCTCTTCCTCAGGCCAGCACAAGTGGATTCTGACAGCCACTGATTATTTCACTAAGTGGATTGAAGCCATTCCATGTAGACATGCCAACGACTCCACCATTATCCAATTCCTTGAGAGCAATATCCTTTCTAGATTTGGCTGCCCCGAGAAAATCATCACTGACAACGCTGCTGCCTTCAAATCCAAAAACATGATCAACTTCTGCCATAAATTCCATATTACCTTGGGCCACTCCACAGCTTACTACCCTCAACGTAATGGCTTGGCTGAATCATCCAACAAAAGCCTCATCAATATCATAAAGAAACTGTTAGTAATGGCAGAAGTGTCCTCAGACACATAATTTTATTAATCAGAAAAAAATAATTACATAATTGATTTGCAAGAGCTTACACTCGAACAACCCAAACACTCTTGCAATGAGCTATTTATAAGCTCCATGTCCTAACTACCTCTAATTATGGATCACTTATTAAATAACAAGTGTCCATTTACATTAAATGCTATTCAAACCAACTAGCTAAATAATCTCCTA